>CAJNIZ010045461.1:760-44467 GCA_905231905.1 Symbiodinium pilosum
CGGCGGCAACAGCGGCAGCAGCAGCAGCAGCAGCAGCAGCGTCGCCACCGCCGGTGTGCATTCCAGTACCTAGCGCAACCAATATCACCACCATTCGAATCACGATTCTAAAGTTCTACAACTACCGTCAGAAACTATTGATCCATGTTCGCCAGAGGCCTGCTCCCCGCCACACTCGTCGCAGCCAAAAACAAGCCCAGGCTGGAGACACTTCTCGACATGGGTCGCTCAGAAGCCGCAATGCTGGTCTTCAAGTTCATGCGGGCCAATGGCCTGGAGGTCAATACGATCCACTGCAATGTGCTTTTGAATGGCATGCAGGCTACGCAGACATTTTGCACCCGAATCGTCAAGAAATTAGTCGGATTTGTCGGGTACTGGCTTGTGACTGCTTATACAGGAAGGGCCGTCAGGCAAATGGACATGCCCATTTGCCTATAGTAGCAGCAGCAGTGGCGGCAGGGGCACCAGCAGCATGAGCAGCAGTGTCATACTATAACTGTAAAATGTCGTCAGCAATGGGTTACCTTGAAAAGTAAATAGTATTTGCCCGAGGACCAAAAGCTGAGTAATATGTTTAGCTGGTATACCATAGTCGCCACTTTCAGGTGTGATTACATCCTCCTTCTGGTTTCAGTCTTGTACAGGCAATTTAGACCAACTTAAACCTTACATGGTTTAATCGCCCAAAAGCATTACCCACTTCCCTACAAAGCTCCCAGTTTCAATGTCATTTTCCATTTGATATCTCCATCGCCTTGAACCCTGAGTCCTAAATCTCGAGAGCCTTAAATCCTAAACCAGTTGGAGGACTCCAGTTGCACAGCAGCCTTGCGATGGCTGGCTTGGATGAAGTCAGCTTCCGTCCCTCCCGATGTTCAGTCCTACAACATTGCGAGCCTAGCTTGATGTTTTGAAAAACTAGGGGCCTTTTTCAAGGTGCTCTTATTGGGGACTCTAAAATGTTGGGATGTATATATACTATATATACATACGAGAGGGCCGACCATGCTTGGAAACTTCCTACCTATTGAACGGACCAGTGGACCTTTTTTGTTGGTAGCTTTGTCAACAAAAGTGAGCAGCGTTTTTAGGTATGTAAGGACTATGATGGAGGTGATGCTGCAAGAGTGCTGGCCTGCCGGGCGTAGTTGTGGCGTGGTTTCGCGTAGGTACATATAAGCTATAATCTAAATTCCTTAAAGGGGCATTGTATAGGAGATTATCTAGGGGACTATCATAGCGGATATTGAGGGTTATATTAGGAGTTTAGAGTATGGTTCATATAAGCTATAATCTCAACTCCTTCAAGGAAGATTAGAACGGGGAGTATTATAGGGGCTAGTAAATTAAGGGGGATATTAGGAGTTTAGACAATGGCTCATATGATAGTCTCATGCCCGTAGCCTGCCTAGTTTGTATGTTTGTAAGCTAGAAGAGGCTCGTGCTGCATAGAATTGTGTATAGCCTAAGAAGGCCGCGTAGTCCGAGTAGGCAGCACCATAGCCCGAATGTGTTCGCGTAGTCTGTTCTGCAGGAAAAACATGCAACCGACATAGGGCGTGGGTCGCATAGGCAGTCTGTCTTAGCACAAAGACGTAAACCTTGAATTAAAACAATGCTCACGTGTTGCTTTTTGTTTCGGCCCTGGGTTGTCTTCAAGAAGTAAGGATCAAGTTGAGCCGTCAGGCATTCTGCTGGCAAATGAGTTTGCACTTCCTGGAGGAGATGTGGGCTGGTCACATAGCTCCCAACCACGTAAGCTTCAACACTGCTGCAGACTCCTGTATCAGAGCAGGAGAGCCACACGGTTTAGGGTTTAGTGTGCGGGCTTTGCAGTTTAGGGCGTAGGGTTTGGGGTTTAGGGTTGGGGATTTATGGCTTAGCAGAGCCAAACCCTAAGCCCTAAACCACCCTAAGCCCTAAACCGTAAAATCTGAAGGCAAGGCCCAAGCTGGGCTTCAGCTTGTGGCAGCTATGCACGCGCAGAAAGTTCCCGGGGTGGATTCAGAAGTTCTTCTGAACTAGGTAGGGAAATCCAATTCCAAGAATTAGGAGCACCTTTAAAAGGGGGATACTTAGGGGTTGTAGGGTTGTCTGGGGCTTAGGGTTTCTTGAAAGTAGGGGGTACCTTTTTGGGGGTGCCTATATTAAGGACTACAGAATTTTGGCGTTTTTATTGGAGTCACCCTACTTTAGGAAACTACCAGGCAGGGAAACGCTCTAGTAATCACAAGGGTATAACCAAAAACCCCTGTAAGAGGGTGACACAAGTGTTTCGCAGTCTACCTAGCTAGGTTCTGAATGCACGTAATTTCTAGAACTGAGATGCTACCAGTATTGCTTGTGTTTTCGCTAAATACCAAAAGGCTCTCTCATACGTATTTCGTTACCTCTGAACCCTAAACCCTTTACCGCGTATTAACGTGTATGTGCCGCAGGGCCCCGGATATAAGTCAGGTAGATCTGGATGAAACAACAGCGGGGACGGTGTTGCAGGCCTACCAGGAAACTGGGTAGCCGTTAAGGAGCTGTTTATAAGTTAGTATATGAAGGGAACCTTGTTCTTTATTATATACCCATTTTATGGTAACTTAAACCCCAAAACCCCAAACCAGCAACCCAGGAAAGGGGACAGTGGGAACAAGCTTTAGGAGTCCTCAGCCGAATATCTCGCTTGTCTGTGGCAGTGAATGAGTCTCGGCTGCTGTTAAGGAATTTAATTTAAGTTACCAAATTCTGGGTATGTAATGGGGTCTAGGGTGTAGGGTTGAAGTTATCATACTATAGGTACATAGTAAATCATGGGATGTCCTTTTTATAGTACTGTATCTTCGTTAACAGCAACCCAGGAGTCAACCCTAAACCCTAAACCGTAAGCCCTAAAGCCTAAACGCCAGGAGTACCACTTTGCGGGAGCCATGGTTTCCTGCGCAATGTCCGGTCAATGGGAGCGGGCACTCCATCTGCTTCTGGGCTGCTGTTAAGGAACTTACTTCAAGTTACTATAGGGGTATAATATAGGGTTCAGGTTTTGGGGTCTAGGGTTAAGGAACTTAGTTTAAGTTACTACATTGGGAGACCCCGTTATTTACTATGTATACTCATTATGGTATCTTAATTTAAGCTCCTTAACAGCAACCCAGGCTTGGCAGCATGCAGGAGCAAGAGGCTGGAATCGCCGAAAAAGCTGGGGTCCCTTTTCGGAGAATCCAGTAGTATCTAGACCAAAACCCCTGGGAGGATCTTCAAAGTAGACCCCCACATGATACCCTCTATTATTGAGTAATTTCTAGGAACCCCTGATGGGGATCTCCTGTCTAGATACCTAAACCCTTAAGGGGGATCTACTTTCTAAGTCCACCCAAAGGTCCAGGGATGGGTTTCCAAGAGCTGGGGTCCAAACCCCGAACCCTAAACTCTAAACTCTAACCCTAAACCCTAAACTCGAAACCCTCTAAAATCTGCAGGTGCGGATGGTATTAAAGTCCCTGATCTAAAGCCTAAACTGTCTAAAAATGAAACCGTGGACCCCTAGCATGAGCCCTCATCCTTGGATACCTACTTTTTTCCCCATATATGTACCCTTAAGGGTCCCTAGAATCCCCCTAAAAGGTCCAAGGGCCCATATTAGGGGCCCAACTTCTCACATTAGATATTGTGTTGCTTTCACATTGGGACAAAGCCAGGTCTTTCCTGATGAGGCGTGCTTTAATGCAGCTATGCGTGCTTGCGAAGAGGGCGAACAGTGGGAGCTGGCGCTGGACCTGTTCCTTTTTACGATGGATATTTAAAAAAAACTTACTTGAGTAGTAAGGCACTTAGGGTCATTTATGATTTCTTGGTCTGAAGCATAGGAGTTCTTTCCAGCTTCAAGCTTTCAACACTGTGGGGGTGTGCTCATTTGAGGGTTTAGGGCAAAAGCAGCCAAGGTTCAACATCATGTTTTCCCAGGAGCTCCTGCCCAACGAGCGAAGTTTTACCGCCGGAATAAGCGCCTGTGGTACCTGTCAGCAGCTGGGCTGCTGCTAAGGAACTTCTATGTAGTTACTGTTGTGACGAAATCTCGTTATTCATCACAGATCCATAGTATGGTAGCTAAATCCAGGCAGTGGAAGGCAGCGGTTGCACTCTTCCACGCAATGCCTTCCCCCAAGAAGATCCAGTGGAATGCGGTTCTCAGTGCTTCAGCAAAGTCTGCATGGCGAATTGCCTTCGCACCTTGTCTCTCCAGTAGGCAACCTTTGACCTTCGTGGATACAATTCATGTTTAGGGTTTGGGGTCCCCTGCACGTAGGGGTACCTCCTGGACAAACTGCAGATGCTGGACACTTAAGGTACTCTTCCATCGTATGATGCGCGAAAGCCTGACGCCTGATATAGATACTCTGGGTAGCGCCATGAGTCCCTGGACGCAGTTTAGGGTTTAGGGTTCAGGGTTATTGCGGCACTTTTGCCTTTTTTTCATGTGAGAGCCCCTGGTTAAGGGAATGTTCAGCCGGGTAGTTACCAGGTGGGTATGGGGAGCCTAGGGGTATATAAGTCTATATAAGTGCTGTGTAAGGCTTATCTGGGGGAAACTACCCACCTGGCGTTTCCTTAGACCAAATGAGTCTCCGGAGTTACAACTAATCTGGCAAGTGTTGATTAGGTCTAAACTCTAAGCCCCAAACCCCAAACCCTAAACCCTACAGCCAGGTTGTGTTGTTTTTAACCTGCTGAGCTGCTTGTGGATGCTCGTCAGGCTCCTGATGGACATTCATGTCAATTGCCAGGGCTAGGATCCTGACAACCCTAAACCCTAAGCCCTAGATAAGGGATTACAATAGTACCCTCCCCCCAAAACTACCCCCCAAAGGGGAGGTAGCTTTGGGGTGGGTACTATTGTAAGCCCTTTCTAGACCCCAAAAGGGAATCCCAGCATGAGAGTGGATCCCATCACCCAAACCCTGTTTGATGAATCATGAGGTGTGGAAGTAACTCCCAGAGGAACAGGACAAGATCATCCCGGTGTGAAACAGTCCCTATAGAATCCCTTGTAGGGAAGGGTTCAGAGTTTAGGTAGGGCCCCTGAACCAAAAACCCTGATCTTTTGAAGGGACGCCTGTACCCGAAACCATAATCCCCTTGTGATCCCTAAGGGTCTGCTTTGAGAAATCCCAAATGACCCAAATGGTAGGGCACCTCATGAGGTTTGATACAGTATGGCTTAGGGTTTTCCGCTAGGTCACTGGCAGCTGCCTTCGGAGTCTCCAAATCAGCCTGCTACAATTCCTAAAATAGGCTCTGCACTTCCTTTATGAGCTTCAGAGATCCCTTTAGGGTTTAGGGTTACCGTAAGGCCCTCACACCCTCACCTCCTAAACCCACAAAGCTGTCCCTGATTCTATGTGGGTTCATTCATTCCCCGGAACCAGCTAGACTAGCCTAGACCCCTATACCTTACCGCTTTTCTAGGATACCTAACTTCATGTTTAATACTTCCTATATACCAAATTACGTGCCCTAGAAAAGGGGTAGGGTATAGAGATTTAGGTTGGCCTCTTTCTAGCTACCCTTCAGCTCCTTATAAGTGGCTCCTTGTACTAGCCCTCAAATTTCAGGCCTGTAAAATCTTAAATCCCGTACACGTAACCCCAATTACCTACAGGTTGCTGATAATTACTGCCGAATTAGTAGGTAGAACCCATAAAATGTTTTGGTTAGCGGAAAGCTCTCTGGCCCTAAACCCTGAACCCTAAACCCTAAACGCCTTCAATCAGGTATCTACCATGCCGCCGGCCACTGGGAGGCTGCCTTGCAGTTGTTCGCATCCATCAAGGAGTCCTGCCAGCGCCAGCAGGATGAGCTGCGAGCAGGCGATTTAGGGTTTAGGATCTGAAATTTAGGGTTTGGGGTTTAGGGTTAAGGGCTCAGAATACAGGGCTTGGGATAAAGGGTTCAGGTCTTCTGGTTTACTTGGTGGGGGTTAGTAGGGAAGAAGGGGATGTAGTCCCTATACGGTCCCCATAGACTATTATCGTAATTCCCTACTGACCAGAAGCGGGTTAGGGTCAGGGTTTAGGATTCAGGGTGCAAGAGTGTCGGGAGAGCGCAGGCTTTGGAATAGGCAGCGCTTGCTGCAGACCCGAGCAAAGGTTTTACAATAGTTCTTCCTGCAGCCTACGATTTCATGGACAGGGCATGTGCTAGAATCCGGAGATCGCTTACAACTCAAAGTGTCCGAATATCCACCTTGTTGATAGTCCCTGGAAATCAGCATACTGTGCATGCTACTAGGACAGGCTCTACTCTTTGTTTTTTTCCGCAGCCCATGTTCGAGCAAGACTGCCCAACTGCACAGGAGGCAGGCTTCTGAAAGAAAGGCATATGATTTCCATATGACTGCTAAGGCGATGGATGTTACGGGCATATCCAGGGCCTGCCTTCGCGTTGCATAGGTTTCGGGAGGCAGATCAGTGTGCATGAGATTCATGTTGGTGGTTCCGTGTAAGTTTCATCCTCAAAGGTTGTGTGCAGTTGGCGACGCGAGTTCAAGATACAGCCAATGATGCGGTTGAGCGACGCGTGCCTTGCCTTCCCCCAAACTAGCATGGACTCGGTTCTGGTTTCGGTGCGGGGGGCGGCTAGTGCCCGTAGGTAAGACTCAGCGCGCAACAACATAAGGCTCTTCGGCCACATACCCCGCCCCGAAGTGCATCATGAGTCAGGCTACAACTACGCTCTGGATGTCCTCTACGAAGAGGATCCCAAGGGCATGGGCTTCATGTGAGTAGATAAGGACTGGATACGTAGGGGTCTTTTAGTGCTAGAGGCAGCATTTGAACTCCAAACCCTCCAATCCTCCCGGCCCCCCCGCCCCCCCCACGTACTCGCAAGATCCATTGATCTTCTAGGACTCTGGGATCGACATCTTTAACCAGGCTCTGCAGGAGTCGGTCTACCCGCATCTCCTCGGGAGAGGACCTTCATAACCATGATAATAATAGCACAAGAATAATAGAGTAATGACAATAAGATAATAAAATACTTCATACAATCACCATGATAATAATAAAATAACAGGAATATATAGAAATGATAGTAAGATAATAGAATAGTTAATAAGATAACTCATATGAATGATAGAAGTCCTCTTTAGGGATCCCTTGCACTATATACTTGCGCGGGGTATAGGCTATAGCAGTCAGTTAGAGGGGCTAAGATGATGGAGGTTGTTGCTACTACTACCACTACCCTAAGGGTCCAAGGACCCAAAGAATAGGATACTAGGGCCCAAATACCATGTTTTATAGTATGTGGGCCCTACAGCCCTATTATTTGGGTCCTTGGACCCGTAGGGCTAGCAACCAGACTCTCGTTTCTCAACCATTGTCATCTATATGTTCATTATTGCTGGTGCAGCCTGACGTTGGGAGATTGTGTTGTTTCATCACTCAACTTCTATGGTCTTTTCACCTGTGTAAATGTGGGGCCCAACAATCTACTCTGAATCCTTCTTTGGGCCATGAAAATTCCTCTGCAAATCCTCATGATGCACCCACAGGGTCCCGACCCTAAATCCTAAACCCCAAAACTTGAAGGCCGGCTAAGCATGGCAACGAGGTATTACGCCTTGTTCTATGGTAGTTTCCATAAACCATGGAACCCAGTCTAGGCTCCAATATACTACAATAGTCCTGATTATCTGAACCGTCAAAAGGAACCCTCAATGTTTGGAAACCGCTGTTTAGGGCTCATAGCGACTGTTATTTTATGTGGGGTGGTGCAAAGGCATACTTGGAGCGTCGGGGGATTTAGTAGGTATATTCATAACCTGTATAGAAGCCACATAATAACCCAATTATCCCCATTGTTAACTTCCTTATCAAATCCCTGTGAACCTCCAAGTAGCCCTTCAGACACGCCTTTTGCTCTATTTGCAGATGTGATCGGAGGGTCCGTCCTTTGAACAGTGTTTTGTCCATGTCAGTCTGTCTCCCAACGCTTAGACGGGTCTAGGTTGGACGGAAGTTAAGGCTGTGGATGGAGGAACTCTTGCAGAAATTCCAGCAAATCTTGGATCCTGACCGCAAGATTTCCTGCTTAACCCTTAACCCTTAACCCTAAACCCCTAAACCCCTTAGGTCCTTAGTCCCAAGCCCTAAACCCTAAACCCAGCATCCTAAGTCCCAAGCCTTGAGGACTGCACATATTGGACTTGCATGACATGTCCTATGGAGCTGCAAAGCTTGCGTTGCGGTGGTGGGTCTCTCAGGCCTTGAAGCTGACGTAGTCATACATGTTTTTGTCTAAGCTCCTGAAACGGATTATATAGGGGACTACTATAGGGGCTCTTAAGGGGGATGCTAGGAATTTAGACTATGGCTTGTGTGGGGGCGTTCAGAGAGATGTGGGTGTCGACTTTCTTTAGAGCATCTCTGTCATAAAGCGTAAAGTAATTAGCTTTGTGTAGATACAAGGGTCCCTACCCATTTCTGGGAATGTTGGAGCAGGTTTCTTGAAGACTTCCTCTTGTGCTCCATGTGGACGACCAGACTGGGCAAGCTTAAATGCTTTCTTTATTTGTGTGGCTAGCTTCCTTCCAGGCAGAGGCTCAATCAACAAGACTGGAAAAGGGTTAGTTAAGCAGCTTCTTCTGCCCCGGATTCGCCCTGACAAAGGTCGTATCCGGTTGGCCATGCCTGTGTAAGTGTGTTCTATGTCAACGTTGAGTTGCTGCCCATCATGCACCCCGAACCAAAAAAAAATAACTCCCTTTAACCCCCTCATAATGATTACCTCCAGCAGCATACCATGATGCAAGGGAGGATATATGCATGGTAAAGGGGTTGGGGGATTCATTCCTCCCAAGGTTGCCCCCTTAATTTAGGTTATTTAAAGGCAACTAAGCCTCATTAAGGTTACCTAGGGGGGGGTAGTAGTCTAGAAGGGGGTAGCAGGGGAACTCATGATGATTCTTGGGCCGATATCTGCGTGCTCCCGACAAGCAGTCACATCCCCCAACAACAACCCGCCTCCACCTGCTGTGATAATACGTATTCCCAACCCTAAATCCTAAACCCTAAAGCAGCCCTAAACCGCAAATCCTGAACCCTAAACCCTAAACCAGCCCTAAACCCTTAAATCCTACACCCTAAACCCTGAAAAAGGGACCGGGTTTGAGGCTAAGGGCCCTGAGTTCCTGTTCTCATGCACGAGGCCATCCCTGCTTTGCTGGATGAGCCTTTTCCACCGAAATACTTCCTTCTCATCTTCGGAAAGATGAAGGCCTTAGAGAGGTTGTCAAAAATATAGCCTCTGTTTGGGTACCCATTAGGTTGAAGATGGTCCCTATGCGCAGGGCTCAGAATTTTGATAAACATCTGAAGTCTGGGCTTTAGGGTTTGGGGGTTTGGTTGTTGAGGGCTTCTGCTTCAGGATGTAGGGCTGCGCAGGCTCCCTAAAAAACAGCTCAAGACGTGCATGTCGCGAAAAGTGGGCATACTTATGGGGCCCCTGAATACTTCTTTCTAGGCCATCTGGTCGTATTGACCCTAATTAAGCCCTAAACCAAGCCATTGAACCCTTAAATCCTAAACCCTTTAAACCCTACCAAAGCCTAACCCCCTAGACCCTAAACCCCTACACCCTTATCAAAGCCCTAGATCCGAAGCCCTAGTGATCCTGGCACTACCCTCTGTCTTGTGGTGAGCCAGTGAAGCATCCCGGGTTCAGGATTTTAGGCCGCAGGGGACTGGGTAGGCCCCTGGGATATTTCATATTTTCCCTAATGGCTTTAATAGGGGACCCTATATGTTAAAATTTTTCAGAGGGTTTTAGTGGCCAACCCAGGGGGAGGGGAATTAAGGCTCAAAATACGGAATGCTACAAAGATGTCAGGCTTCCATTTCATCATCCAAGGACTGGGTAAAAGGACATTGCAAGACCATCAGGAACCTCAGTCAGCTAGAAGGTTTGTGCAATCTCCTACCGTATGGATGTTCAAAGATATCCATACAAAGGGAGGCCTGAAGCGAGGCGTAGTGGTTCCGGGCTTGCTGGCGCTTGAAACCGTTGTTCTTCCCTTAAAGAACTTCACCATGGCAAGGGTGAGCGCTCGACTTGCTGAGGTACGGTTGCCGTCAAGAGGTTTTCTTGAGTGCTGGGTAGGCCCCTGAAATATTTAACATTTTCCCTAATGGCTTTAACAGGGGACCCTGTATGTTAATATTTTTCAAAGGGTTTTAGGGACCAACCCAGAGTGGTCCCAATCAACACGAGGCTTTCTTTATGAGAAGCCTCGCCTCCCTTTGCTGTAGACACCTAGCTCAATGTAACATGAAGCGTCCTCATCAGAACCCATGAACAGCGTTTCATTTGGGGATACTATGGTACCCAATACAGAGTAAGATCATTTCCTCCTTTTGGGTCTAGTATTCCATATAAGAAATATAACCTTACTTGGTTCAAGCACATAAGCTACTCTCATGAATAGTAGACATCATTGCACATGTAAGCCGGGGAGTGTGGTTCAGGTCAGGAATGTCACTTCCACGGAGGGAATGTGTAAGTTGCATGTCGTCTCCCAAGAACTGAATAGTAAGGGGCGCCTGGTAGCTTGGCTTGCCGGTTGGAACTGGATGCGCGGCATTACTTTGACCTGTTTTGTTGCTGCAGCTGGTGAATTCCCATGTGATTTTCAGCTGAATGAGGCTTTTCCGCAACCAAGAGCCCCCATTATCATGAGTTATTGGAACCCCGCCCCCTATCGCGCAGGGGCATACGGCGGAATCAACCCTCCGACCCATGGCTATGGACTACCTGGTGTGCAGCTCAGTGAATGGGTTAGGGTTTAGGGTTGGTTAATCCACTCACCCTGAGAATGGACCCCCCCACCCCCTAATTTCAAACCCTGAATACTGCAATATAGTACAGTCATAGGTTATAGATTAGGGGAGTATTTATGATTCAGGGTGTGAGGGTTTGTGATTGCCAGAGCGGATTATAAGACTTTAGCACGATGTTAGACAGCAGTTCCCCCATTTCTGCTCTACTCCTGCACTCTTGCTATTACAAGCAGCACCACTCTTTCAACTTGTTTTGGTTGATGGACGGAATCTAGGCCTCTGACAGCCTATCAGTTGAAAGTTGCCAGCATTATGAGTTGACGAAAAAACCGTGTTCCTAACCCGGGCACTGGTTCCAAAACTGTGGAGGCTTTGGATGGTCACGAAACTGGCGAATCGAAGATTTAGGGGGGAGGGGGGGGGGTGGGGTACAGTATCTATGCAGACAGCAGCGCTATTGCAATCCAGATATGTCATTTGTTATTTGAGCTGCTGCTTTTCAAAAGCGGCTGCAATAACGAGGCTTCAAGTTCTAGATGAGTGACACCTACAGTTATTATTGGGTTATGAGTCATAGATACCCAGACCCCCTGGATGATCCTTTAAGAATGAGATCCCCCATATTATAATCCCCACTTTTTAGATAATCTGCACATGGTTTCTCATATGGCTAGTATTTTGCTTGGGGATAGTACGGTACGCAATGAGCGACTGATGTCCGAAAATAAATAGTACGGCACCCAAGCAAGTTCTTCCTTTCTTTTCAGCGCGCTATCGGGAAGCACCTCGAAGCCTCTGATTGAAGTAACCTTCCACATTCACCCGAGAGCTCTTGGTCGGATGACATCCCAATTTGTTCTTTTCGCACCACGCAACTCAATAATGTGGAAATCCCGGACAAGATTCATCGCTCGTGTCAATGGCCCAGTTTTTTCCCAAACCCGTGTTGCAGGAGAAACTGCATGCTTGTCAAAAGGTTCTGACCGGCCTCTCTTCTATTATTGCCCACCTGTAATATTCTAGATTATTTATTGGAGAAGCCAAAGTGCTCAGCGCCTGATTCTCATGACTGACTGACGTCCGTGAATAATAATAGTACGGTACCCAATAT
The DNA here is from genome assembly GCA_905231905.1 of Symbiodinium pilosum. Lineage (NCBI taxonomy): Eukaryota > Dinophyceae > Suessiales > Symbiodiniaceae > Symbiodinium > Symbiodinium pilosum. The sequence goes on from CAJNIZ010045461.1 coordinate 12,701, forward strand.
GGAGTAAGATTATTTCCTCCTTTTGAGTAAAGTATTTCAACACAGAACATAATTTCGCTTGGTTCAACCACCCAAAAAAGCGCTACCTGTATGATTCCAGTGGATTCATGTTAAAGATCCCTTTGTATCCCTTTGGGGGTCCTTTTTGCGCAAAGACGCGAACCCTGGAGTTGAGCTTAAAGTTAGATCCCCAGCAGAAGTCCGAAGTAATCAATATTTAAGGCTTAAGGGTTAAGGCAATGTTAAGGGTGGTCTCCATGTACAGGTGGGTATAGCGGAGAACCAAATAGAAAGAAAATGGAAAATGAGACGAAATAGGGATTGTAACGTGGCAGGGATTGAGGTTATGGAGGAGAATTGTCAAAGTTATGGCCCCTTTTTAGGACAACCTAGGCACTAGAGGCCGAAATTTGTTAGGATCATAATCTTGACCACCTACCACATGATTCCTGTATAGCCCCCCCGATACTAGAGATCTAAGCGGAGTTCCGGCAAAGGAGTCGCTCGGCCTGCCATGGAAGCCGAGTGCGCCAAAAGGCTCAGAGGAATGGCAGGAGTTGCTGTTAGGGCAGGTCGGGCTTAGGTTAGAGGGTTTAGGGGGTATGGTTTAGGGTTCAGGGTTTAGGGTTTAGGGTTTAGGGGATTAGGAGGTATAGGTTAGGAGGACCCCCCACCCTGTAATATTGGTAGACAAGGAATATAATAGCACCCTAATAACAATCTCAGTATCCGTTATAGTCACTATTCCTGGGTGCCATGTCCGGCATAGAAAAACACCCACGGATCCGGGGTAGTTTGCATGAATAGAGAGACTCGACGTGGACCCCTAGACCCTATAGTCCTTATTATGCGGACTCCTCAAAAAGGTATCCTCCCCATGTATTGGAAACCCCGGAATAGTGAAGGTTGCCTGCACTAATCCCACCTGCTTCATGTGGATCCAGCTCTAAGTATCCTACCTTATATGCAACGGTTTAGGGTTTGGGTCTTGGGGTTAGATGCTACAGTGTCTCAGGGACCTGAATATCGCAGGACTACGGGGCCATCACCGTGGTAAAGCAGGGCCTTGCTAAGAGGCTGCGACGCTTGGGAATGTACCTCTGCGAACGATGAAGAAAATTTGGGCATATCTCAAACCATTCATTGTGTCCCGGAGCACCAGTAAGAAGAACAAACAAATGTTGCATGGTAGACAGTTGCTAGGGATGGCAATATTGATTATCCCATTCCACCTGTTTACAAGGAATCAAGAACAGATCTTGCATTCTGAAAAGCTGCTACAACTCAGGTACAAAGGGACGGCCTCAGCGGGAACAACCGGACCCCGAAGCAGATAACGGACCTGGAAGCATCCTGTTTTGAAAATTTGAATTGCGTTCTTGCTTCAGAAGATGGTATATGCGGCATCCTTCATATTAGCACCTCCCTGCCCCATGATATTAGATATTCCCATTGTGGTATACCATAGTCTATTGGGAATGTTGAAATTAGGCGCTTGGGGGGAGTGAGGTCACTGTGCTTTGGAGAGTTCTACATCCAAACCGGCAAGTTGCAACGGACACAAGGCAGTCCTGAGGGTGTCACCCTCGGCGGCTTTCGCGAAGCTTTGACTGCCGGCAGCATGAGGGTGTGGGATGGATCTTTCCAAAATGCCCTCTGAGGTTAAGCCCCGACTTGTACAGGATAGGAGTCCATTGCAGTTTCCAGAGGTCTCAACATGTCTTAAGTAAGGATCAGACACTAAATCCTATTAGGATCCCGAGTATGATTGAAGGTTTATTCCTCAATTCAAGGGGCGTTATTGGGCTCCCTGGGTTCCCTGCCAGCCCAGAGGGCTTACGAGGAGGCTTGTTCCGACATTCCGACCACAGGCAACCCCGCACTAATGGCCTGCTGTCATTGGAGAATTGGAGGCGTGCAAAGCCTGCTCCAGATTTTACCAGGGACATGCAAAAAAAAAACGTAGAAACCAAAGTGTTCACCACTTTTTTCAGCGCATACAACCTCAGCAGATGGCGCATGAATATTTTCAGATTTCAACATGCAGTCAATGCAGCTGCAACTGTTCGCAGCAGGGCACGCAGAACCCTAAACCCCAAACCCTGAACCCTAAACCCCACACCGTGTTTTTGCAATTTGCATCAAGATGGTGCGCCCTTTTCGAGCGCGGAAGATGCCTCGGGCTGCTTTAGAGACAACAAGCAGGGGTGCCGGTGGGTGCAGCGCCATATTTCGCACACATGGAAGTTTTCAAAACAGTCCTTATATCATCCCTTTGTCATCTCCATATACCCTGACGGCGTTAATTTCCTCTCTTTGGAAAAAGCAGCCATTTACCCTGCTCTGCCGCAGTTGAGGATCTCGCAGCAGATTCCAAGCGGCTACATGAAGTTCTCTGGCTCTATGGAGGAGGAGTCATCACAGTCTCCATGATCTGCAACACAGCTTCGTAGATGCTGTGCATCTGTGCACTGACATGGAGCATCCGGTGGTCCTCATAATCTGAGATCGCTGGCAGGGCATGCTGCTACTGCGAAGGCCTCTGCAAAAAAACGGAAAGCGCTGCTGAGGATGTGGCACATTTCAAGTGCACCCACATGAGTGCTGCTGTGGATGCAGGAAGTCTTGCACCACCTTACCTTACACTATGCCTGGGTAGTTGTCTTATCTTTGTTGGGGAGGCTGAGGGGTCCTACGCTATGCAAGACTTCTTTCCTCCAAGGTTCAGTTGCCCCAGTCTTAAGGGAGCAGCTGTTGTATGTTGAAGCAAGCGGTTGACATCTACTTTTGGGGAGTTTCTATAGATCATCGACAAGTCGGCTCCTAGGCTTTTTTTTGCGCCAGTAACTTAGGACTCGTATGATGGTTTAGGGTTTATGGTTTATGCTACATACCCCCCACGACCTAACCAGCTCCTCATCATCCCCATATACCCCCCGGGTTCCTACTGCTACTTCCATTTTGACAAGCCCCGTATTATTTGGGGATCAAGAAATATGAGGCCCCAAAATAGATCTCCAATTACAATGCGTTATCCTAACTATCGGGACTCCGCAAAAGGAGCCCCTTTTTTTTGAAGTCCGAAACCCCATAAGTCCTTGTAATGCCTATATAACCTTCTATAGCCCATATATATATATATATCTATATATAAGCGAAAGGCCCGAATTCACTGGTATTTACAGTGTTTTTGACACATCAAATACATGACACAAGTAGGGAATCATGAAGGGAAAAGGCAAAAGGTTGGTCCTTGGGGGGGGGGTACCATATTTATATATATATAGGCATATTTGTATATATATATATATATACATACATACCCCCACCCATATAACCCTAACATTACTATTCCTTTTTTTGCAAACATACCCTAAACCCTAACATTGGTTATTGCTATTACTGTGGATTTTTCAGGGCCTGGAGTGGGAGCACCCCCTGCAGCTGCTGATGGGCATGTATAGCTCAAGCCTGAGGCCAGGCTCTCGCTGCTCCGTCTTATGGGTTTAGGATTTAGGGTTTAGGTTTAGGATTTAAGGCTGAAGATTTGAGGTTTAAGATTTAGGGTCTAGGACTTAGATTCTAGGGATGAGGGTTTAGGTTTTAAGGTTAAGGAGTAGATTTGAGAGACTGTTACCTCGCGCCCCTCTACCTCTTGTTGGGCTTCTCGAGGCGGTCATTGACAGAGCGTAGTTGGTTGGTTTCTGGCAGGATCTAGGATTTAGGATTTAGCGCTTAAGGCTGCAAAAGGTTTTGGCTGGAGGCTCATCAGTTGTGTGAGCGGTGGCTAGCCCCATTGAGTCTAAACCTTAACTAAACCCTGAACCAGAGATCAGCTGACGCAGAAACAAGGACCCTCAAAGGAAACAAGCCTTTGAGAACCTTCCATTATGGGCCCTTTTCGGGCCTAGGGTTTAGGGTTCATGTGGAAGAAACGATCCCCCCAACCCCCTCCCCCAAGTCGGGAAATTAGTCATATCATCCCTTTTCTTACCTTTCAAATCCTCCTGAATCACCCTAAACCCAGAACCCCTGAACTTAGGGTTTAGGGTTTAGGGTTTCATAGAAAGTGGGGAGGTTGATCTTTCGCCCTAAGCCCTGAACCCCTATAGTCCCCCTTGAGTAGATAGAATTTGGGTTATATGGGGACCTTATTATTATAATATACTCAAAACCATATTCTATCTACTTAAGGGGGACTACAATCCTTAATTGTGTCCCCTGTAGCCAAGTTTGAAGGCTCAAGCCAGAGTCTGTTCCATCGTACAGTGGCTACCAACAATTCTGCCAGGACCCCAAGTACCTTAAACTTGGGAACTGCCCCCACCCAGTATCAGTCTATAAGGGTTTAGGATTATAGACTTGAGGTTTGGCCCCTACCCAGTATATGTGTATTTTCTTAATCCAACTGTTACTGAGTGCGGGCAGCACCCGACCTTAAATCTTGAAGTACTGTAGTATACTAAGGTCATGCCGGATTTTCAGCAACAACAGCGCCATGAAGCTTTTTTTGATCCTGCCAGGGGTGTGTGGGGGGTTTCTCGAATTAATCCCAACATCATTCACCCCATTTGGATAAGGCGCGGTGTATCTTGTAACCCCCGTGACGGGTCCACTGAAGGGAACCCCCCTTATTGAAAGCCTTCAGCGAGTAGCACTTTATTTGGGAATACTTAGTTCCCCCATACGCAGTGACTCTACATCCTCTTCTTAAAGCATTTCACAAGACGACTACAATCTTACTTGGTTCAGGCATCACAAAAAGCGCTACTCATTTCAGCATCCCCCTAAACTCTCCTTGGGACTTAGCTTTGACCTTAGACCATTAATTCTATGGAATTCCCTTATACTCCTATTATAGGTACCTAAGGGTCAACCCTTGGTAGGTGTCCTAAGTGCCACGTAGTATCCTGAGCCCTTGTGGGTTTTGATTCACTCGAGGCCAGACAGAGTGGCAAGCAGCTCCGTGTTGAGGACCTTGCAGGAGGCCACTTCAGCGGTTTTGTGGTTTTTTTTTTGTGTTTTTCTCTCTGGGTTTAGGGTTTAGTCATGGGTTCCCCTACTACCGCCCGCCTAAACCACCCCCCCTACGTTCCCCATTAAGTAAGGTAATTTAGGCCTAACTACACCTAAATGACTTTAATTAAGGGGGAACCTGGGGGTGTACTTCAGGGGGAGGGGGGGTAGTAGGGAAACCCATGATTTAAGGTATCTTAGTTGTGGATATTATAGTCCCCAATCTGCGGCTATATGTGGATATACATATATAGAAAAATCAGGAACTAAATGGAAAAAACAAATTGACAACGACACGGAAGCTGGGATCATGTAGGGGTTACGGTAGAGCCTAAACCCTTTTCATAAGGTCTTAGGGTTTGGGATTTAGGGCCTTAGGTGGAGCAGTTCAGGGCTCGCAATTCAGGGCTTAAGGTTGAGGGGTTTAGGGTCGAGGGCTTGAGGTCTAAGTAAGGGCTTGGTGTAGGGTTTAGGGCGTAAGGTTTTGGGGTTTTGGGCAGAGGGTTACAGGTTCGGGGCTTAACGTTCAAAGTCTACTTAGTAATAGGTGTTTTGGGGCTCATAAAAAGGGGTTATGGCTATGGGGGATACCAGGTAGACTGACTAATTCAAAAGATCATCCGAGTAGCCATACAGGAAGTCAAGCCCTTGACCCCGACCCACAAATCCGCAAGGTGAAGCTCTGAGCCCTAAACCCTAAACTCTCAACGACGCTAAGCCCCAAAACCCTAAGCCAGGAACCCAACCCCCGAACCATACACTTGAACCTTCAACCCTGAAACTGAATCCTTGGCCCGAAAATTTGAAGCTTGAAGTCAAGACTCTGAAGCTAAGTCCTGCAGGGCATGCGGTGGAGGGACAGCTGTCAACTACTGCATCAGCTGCGGCAGCTTTTTGACCGCGTTATAGTGGCGGATTTTTTTTCGAAATGGCTGTAGGGTTCATCGGGATCAGTTAGGTTTCAGGTTGAGGCTTCAATGTCTCGGGTTTGGGGTTGAAGCCTGCCCCCTCATGAACAATGCTTACATTGCTCGTGGGAATTTGTCAAAGGCAGCTGTTTTGAGAACACGGCAGCCCCTCAAGCCCCTTAGAGAGTTTAGGGTCTAGGGTTTAGGGTTTAGGGCTTGCGGTCACCCATAGTGACTCCAATGATCCAATGATTGCTGTGAAGCCCACATAGTAAATCTCTACACCCCCCAGTTATGAGAAACTCCAAATTCCTGCAACCCTAGATTGAACCTCAACACAATCCCCTTGCGCGCCGAGACTCTCCTGGTACCCACAATTGGGGATACATGGGCCCTTAACATCGGGTACTTAGCCCCTGATAGAGCCTAACCTCGTTGTCTCGTTCTGGTTGCAGCGCTTCATAGAGAAGTGAGCTGGACTTGCTTCAACCATAAACACCACCTAGACCTGAAAAGTAAGTAACCAAAAACCATGCCCCCAAAGCCGCTTAAAAAAGAAACGACTATTGTTCTACATACTTTTAAGTGTCAGCTACTTCATTGGGTCAGGATAAGGCTTGAGCTAACCATGGGCATGTTCAAAACAACTGGCTCCACATGTTGGAGGTCCCTATGATGGCACTAGCCAAAGTATAACAATGACTTGTAGCCCCAAGATAACTCAACCCACAACCCTAATGTAGACCCACGATTAATCAACCTCTTCCTTTTAAGGGCTTGGAATATTAAGATCCCCATTATTATCCTCATTAAGGGGAGGGGGTTTATTAACCATGGGTCTGGCTTACCCTTGCAGCCCCAAAACCCTAAACCCTAAACCCCAAATCCTAAACCCCAAACCCTAAACCCTAAACCCCAAACCCTAAACCAAAAACCCCAAAGCCTGACTGCAGTATAAGGCAAGCATTCCCCGCGGACATCAAGGCACACAACTCGGCAGCATCCGCTCTGGAAAAGGTGCCCGGCTCCAGATGCCACCTCCGCCAGGATACTTTTTACATGCTTTTGCCATTGTCATATTATGATCATTACTATTATTAGTGCTTTTACTATTGGGATTATTATTTCTATTTCTATTTCTATTACTATTACTATTGCTACTATTATTATTTCTAGTACTAGTGCTAGTACTAATGCTATTACTACTATGTTTACTATTTGTATTATTAGTTGTATTATTGACATGGTGACCACCACCTTGCTACAACCATCTCGTTGTCGTTGTGCTCATCCTCCTCCCTTCCTTTTCGTCTAGGGTTTAGGCTTTGGGGGTCGTTGAAGATCGGCCGCGTTCTTCGTGTGGCATCCGCTTTCTATCATATCTAGATTGGCCGGAATAACAGCACCAAGAATTTCAGTCATAATAAGGAGAAGCAATGATAATAGTCAGACTAGCTGAAAGTGGTGATAGTAGTAAAGAGTACTGTGGCAGAAAATATGCGTCTCTTAAAGATGACTTGAGTGGCAGGTTAGCAAGTGGGAGGGAGCGTGCGGCTCTTAGTTCTCCAGTTGGACGGTTAGATGCTTCAAGGGGTTTAAGGATTGCGAGGCTTGGGATTAGTTTAGGGTTTAGGGTTTAGGGTTCAGGGTTTAGGGTTTTACGGTTTAGGGTTTAGGGTTTTACGGTTTAGGGTAGGAGTGAGGGTTTAGGATTCAGGGTTCAGGGCTTGGGGTAGGATTGAGGTAAACAATGAAACAAACTCCTCTTATTGCTGTTGTGTGCGGGCATTGGTGCTGCTGTCGTGGCGTTTTGTGCCTTGGTCGCTGTTCCTTGTTGGCTCCCATTGCCCAACCGTCTACCATCGTCGCAATTCTTGCTAATGTTACACAATCTCGTTTGTCATTCCAAAATCCCTGATGGTACCCTAAGTTCAAGAAACTTCCTTCTCATGCTGCTGGAGACATCCTAACCCCAACCCTCATCCCTACAGCTCTGTCAAATTCGTATATCACCTCTGAAGGGGCCCCCTAAGCCCAGGTCTCTAGGAGCGGTGTGATAGTTAGTCTGTAACGAGGCTCGGAGCCGTCGAGTATTCCAGCAGCCGTGGGCGGCGGCCCAAGCTTGCAAAAATCGAAACGCTACTTGGGCCAAAAAGTATCCTTAAAAGGTTTATAGTGAATGAATAGAGATGTTTAAAGGGATATGTAGAGTTTGGCATTATGGGCCCTGTACTTGGAGGGTCAGGGTAAGTGTACCCCTACCCCACTTAAAACTGTACCTTCGACCCAGCTGTAGCGCTCGCAATTGGGTTTGGGGTTTAACCGGGTTATAACTACAGTAAATGTGTTACAAGTACCCTGAACCCCGGAGCAACCTCAAACCAATCAGGGAGTTTCTCAAAATGGCCCCTATGAAATCCCTAAACGGGACCAGTTGCACCCAAATCAATCAAGCTCCTACATAATCCCTATAAATCGCCATGGTCCATATGGGCCTATTTGTTTAACGTAGCCTTGTAAAGAGATGAATGGGGATGGCTAGTTTCAGGACAGTTTCTGCATTCCTTGTTTGGACAGACATGGCCCGGTGTCCAAACCATGAGCGTGGAACCTTGAACCCCAAACCTTAAACCCTCAACCTTAAACTCTAAACCTTAAGCCCTAAACCGTCAACCTTGCACCCGAAACCTTAAATTCCCACCCAGGCCTGCTTAGGCCGTACCCACCCTTTTCCAGGGTGCCTGAACCCAAACTATGTCCGGCAGCCATTCACACCATCGCTTGGAGCTACTATGCAAGCCTAAAGAGTTATTTAGAGCGTGAGCTGCACCTCCACGTGCTGTGGGAGGAGTCCCGCCTAGAAGACCCCTTCTCCTTTTCTGTGATTCACGTGTATTATTGAGCTGCGCTTGGGGGCCCTTGACTAGGCCTTTCCTAATAGGAGGGAAATTCATTGCCAAACCCAGCATCTAACCGAAAAACCTGCAGGCCTTGGAGGCCACGAGAGAATTCTGGAGGCCCTCTGGAATCCCGACTTCAGACGGAGGCCTTCCTGAGGCTCCCGGAGGGCCCCGAAGGCCCGCGAACCCCTGCCTGCGGCGGGCCCAATGTTTTGAAATGAAAGAAAAGTGGGAATTTAGGGCGTCAGCCCGAAACCCGAAAAGGAATAAAGTTGGGCGGATGCCTGCATAAGCAGGTGTGGGAAGAATAAACCAACACAACAATTCTTGGTTTGTTGGGCACGAGAGATGTGCCGTCACAAGATATGCCGCCCCCCCCCCACACCCCGCCGCCGCCGCAGCAAGACGCCTTAAACCGTAAACCCTACACCTCAACTGTGCGGCTGCGGCTGCAGGCTTCAAGCAGACTTGGCCTCTTTTGGAGTGCTCCTGGGTGCCTGCGCTCAAGGCGGCAGCCAGAAGCTCAGTAATACCCTGCCCTTAACCTGGTGCTTATGTAGGGATAATATAGGGGTTATGTAGGGATAATATTGGGATAATATAGGGGTTATACAGAGGTAATATAAGGGTAATGGAGAAGAAAATGGAAACTACTATTTAGGGTGTCGCGCTTAGGGCTTAGGGAAGCTTAAAGATTTACCAGCCAAGAACCGTAAACAAAACCAACAATGTAACGAACGGAACATGACATGGACACCCATCATGAAGTTACATCTGGCCAGCAGGGAATAATGAGGGCATCCCTAAACCCAAAACCCCATATTTTCAGGATGGTTTAGGGCCCACTATCAGGTTACCCCAGGCTGAACCCTAAACCTTCAACCTCTAAAAGGGTTATGTAGGGTTCTGTAAGGAAATTGAAAATGTAACATCCGCTAGACGATGGAGGTTTTGGAGTTTTGGGCTTAGGGCGAAAGATCAACCTCCCCGCTTGCTATTGATGAGTATAAAAAGGGTATTGGCAATCAGAACTTACGGGTTAGGGTTTATTGCCTAGGGTTTGTAGGGTTTAGGATGTCTGAATACCATTTTTGTGTAGTCATTATTACGGGATGGTGGCTTATTCTTAGGGGAAGAGGATTATTTGATATGGACAAGTCATAGCGCGTGCCAGGTGCATTTAATTGTACTGGTGGTATGCCAGGAATAATTAGGGATCCTACCTAATAATATACTTGCCACTATCCCTTGTGGTCACTGTTAGTGTGTGGTGCCCTATACCCTCAACCCCAGACACCAGACCCGAAAACCAAGTTATAGCCAGGACACCTTTCATCACCCCAAATTGTGCTTACAAGGTCAAGTGCCTCAACAGGGGCAGGGGTTGGGGGCGCAAACTCACGCTGTGAAACATCTGATGTTTGTGAGGCGCATGAACTAGGACCTTCTGAAAGGGGATTTAGAGATCTAGGAAAAACGGATTTTTGGTTTACGGTTTGTGTTTCAGCTCATGTTCCGTCACTGCCACCATTCTGTGGAGAGTAGTGCGCCCTCAACCTTCAACCTGAGAAAAGGAATACTGTTGCTACTACTTAAAGCTCCTGCATGCCCTGAGTATACTGTAACACCACGATTCCCAAGGTGTAGGGTATTAAGGGTCATGCAGGATTTAGTAACCACACTAGGTCGGTGAATGGTGAAAGTAAAGGCCCCGCCTCTTTGCCACAAAGTGCAGCACCCTTGTTCCGAGAGCTGCCAAAGAGTGAGCACTGGTTTGAGACACTCGCAAACAAGAGCCAAGAACTTCTGCTGCTGCTGCAGGCTATCTTCAACTTGCGCTGTAGTTGTAAATGTCAAAGCAATTGGCTGCACACACCCCGTGGGAATCTATGTCCATAATATCAGAAGTTATTCAGACCCGGGCAGTAATTACATAATCCGTTGGAACTCTTGCCTAAACTCAGTTTTCATTGATTTCCATGTTCTTCTTCGTTTGATTTTCCTTTATCACAGGTAATATGCACCTGCATCTCCATATACTCCCAAATGCAGCAATGGGACCTCTAGATATCTATGTATACTCCCTGTATACGGCCCTACAGAGCACCCATATCCCTATATGTCCCCAGCATGATGTGGACAAACCCGACGGAAACGTCTTCTCCCAGATATCCACCTTGCCCTTGCGGGACTCCGAACTCTCGCACGTGAAGGCTATAGGCTTGGCCTCTGGTCCTAGGCCCTAAAACCCTAAAACCCTCAAATTTTAGGGTTTAGGCTTAAGCCTTGAAACCTAACCCTTACGTAGCCCTAAAACCCTAAACTCTAAACCCTTGAGGGATGTACCATGGGCTCCCCTGCTACCCTTCCCTTTAATGACATCCTCCCCCAGAGTGGCCCTTGAAATTTACCTAAGTTATTCAGAGACAATACAAACTAATGAAGACACGGGGGAACAGGGAGCCCTTAAAGTTACCATTATCCTACCTTTTATGACTGTGATTCTATTCGTATTGTTTCTACCTCTATGGTGAATAGGTTGAAGAAATGTTCCGCTATCAGTAAGAATTGATTCAGGTTTAGGGTTTCATTATCATGGTTTGCATTTTACTGGTGTTGTTATTATGTTACCAATTCCTGCAAATTATATGACTGCCACTATTCATCATGGTCAGCATTGTCACTGTTGTTGGTACTTTAACTAGTATCCATAGCATGAAGGGTTGGAGGCGGGATAAGTATACTAATAAACTTTGTGGGTTAAGGGTAGCCAGAATGGATAATCGAGTGAAGACTGCAACATGGAAACTGGGATGTAGGGATTTAGAAGAGATGAGGGGCATTGTGCCAAGGTAGGTGCAGTGCAAAAAGCTCTGTCTTATAACAGTAAGTTTAAGAGATTATCGGCTGGGTATGCGCACTCAACCTTCGGGTTTACCTTAAGGCCTGGGGTCTACGGGACCTGTAATTTCACAAGATTATCTGCTCGGTATGCGCATTCAGGTTCAGGATCTAACTTCCAGTTTGGGGTCTGCGGGAAACATGACTTAAGCCATGTAGAGGTGGGTATTTCGCAGACGCGTAGTTGCCTTGGCATGGCTAGGGGGACTCCCAGAAAACCCCCATACCTTATGAGAGTGGTCTGGAATGACTTCTGGAGACCCTAAACTCATACCCTCAACCCTACCAGCTGTAAACTACCCACGTTTCTTGCCACGCTTGCAACTTCGAAATTCCCCCACATGGAGGTCCCATGCATATGTTTTGGGGCGTTGTACCTACAAGACGGCTGGGGTACTGAAGCCATCAAAGAATTCTATTCAAAGCTATGCAGGCTCCTGCCGCACCTTTCTGCGCTTGCTTCCTTACCCTCTGGGTTCAGGTGCCTAGGGGCCAAACAGAATGTTTTTGCAGGAGCACATGTGGTACCAAAGCATATATTGCTTATACATGAAGACGTTCCTAAAACAGGGGCACCCAATATAGACCCCACAATAGTATAATCTATAGAGACCCCCCCCCTCCCCCCCCCTCAAAAAAAAAAGATTTCCAAATCCCATGCTACATAAGCACTTATAGTTCCCAAAGTTATGGGCCCCTTTCGGTTAATGGTTATATTACCGGTAGCTAATACTTAGGGCACCCAAATGGGACCTTAGGTTTGGAAACTGCCCTAAACCCTGAACCCCAAAACCCTGAACCCTAAACCCTAAAAACCCTAAACCCACCCTAAACCCTAAACCCTAAACCCTGAACCCTAAACCCTAAACCCTAAAAACAGTAGGAAACTACCCACGTGGATAGGTAGGCATAAGGATGCTCCATGCAGGGTGACGCCTCAATTCCTGGGCATGGCCCTGGAGGCCGCCTTTGAGGGTTCTGTAGTCTCCCTAGGAATTCTCTAAATTTTCATTATAGCATAACCCTAAGGAATTATTAACGGATTGTATTATAGTTTAGGGTTTAGGGTTTTAGGGTAAGCGAAAGGTTTGGTAGCTTTGGAAAACAAGGTTTGAGCCTTAGTGCTGAGGGATGTTTGGGTTAAGCTAGAGGTTTCGTAGCTTTGCAAAAGCACTTCGCTATGAAATTCTGAACAGAAACCCTGATGCTTTTCTCATGATCCCTGTACATCCGGGGCTCTCTAGGGGATACCTAGTTTGAGAAAACCCACTTTAAAACCCCTGTTGCCATGAATGTCCACGCCTTTTTGGGGGGGCTTCTTCTGCGGTTGAACGTGTAGGGTTGAGGTTCTGGGATCGGTTTAAGCTCGCCATGGTTTAGGAATTTGAGCCTCAGGGTAAGCTTTTAAGCCCCATAACCACAGTCAAACAGTGAGCCCTGCAATGGTGGAGTGGGAATCTTTCATGGGTCATGCTAAAGGGCGATTCCATTGTATTCTGCTGACCACCTCCACTAATAACCTCCATATTCCCCCAATATATCATGGAAATGTATTCGCGGTGTTTACTGCAAGGGGGGTGGGAGGGCTTATTACTATCAGTAAACCCAATCGAAAATCGTACTTTTCCATGTTCTTTTCCATTTCCCTACGCACCACCCTAAAGCCTAACCCCTTGACCTTTCTGGGGTTGGGGCGAAGATTCAGTGCATCTGTTGGCGGCGCAACAGATTTGAGGGTTTAGGGTTTAGGATTCCGGGTTTAGTTGTAGGCTTGAGATTTGGAGAAGCTTCCACCAGTACCAGATGTGTACTCAGGCTCAAGCTTTGAGATCACAAGCTCGCCAGGTCCTTAATCCTAAGCCTGTTTTGACTCTTTGAATCCTAAACCCCAAACCCCCATGCCAAAGTACTGTACCTCAGTTCCTGATCTCCGAAAGCTCTCTGTTCCCAATGCCCCACACAGATTCATCATTACATGTCGGAGAGCGGAGAGCGGAGTAGATGCAAAGGGTGCCTGCAGGGTTGGGGGTCTAACCCCAAGCTCTAGATTTTAGAATTTCATGCCCTCCCCTAGTTGCATAAGATACATTGTGAAAATTGTGGTCCCCATGTTCGATCCCTAGAATAGTAGGGCCCCTAACACTTAGGGATTTTGACAACCTTCCATTCCTAAGCCCTAAACCCCTAACCCGACACCTTAAACCTTTCTGTGGGAAGGCTGGCCGGGAGGAGCCCGCAACGGCAAACGCGGTCGCTGCTCTGCCATCACGCTCAGCTGCTTAGTGACTTGCTGTGGGATTATACATTTAGGGTTTCAGGGTTTCAAATTTAGGGGACTATCTAAGTACGACTGTTGATACTAAAAGGTTTAGGGCTTTGCGTCTAGGATTGTACTCGAAATCATGCATGACTTTAGTATACTAGAAAAGCATAGTCCCCAATGTGCAAGGCACTTCAGGTCATGCAGGATTTTAAATATCCACCGTAAAGTAGGGTTCTAAAAGCATACCAACAGTATGCTCCCAGATTCCTGGTAGAATTTTGGTCCAGTAGAGTATCTCAGCCTCAAAATGATTTTGGTGCAAAGTATTTACATCTCTACACTGCATGATCCTATATATATATATATGTCTATATGTATGTATATGTATACCTCTATAATAATAAGAAAACCCAGCATTCATTTCATATTCCATGTTCTTTTCCATGATTTGGGGGGGGGTAGTTTTCCTTCAGGGAACCAGAGTACACAATTTCGGTTATGCAGGTCTCCAAACCAGAGATTGGCTCTCAGGCCTTTGTCTTGAAGCGTATGGGGAGTTGCAAGAAGAATTCAGAACCAGATGGAAAAGAACATGGGAAGTGGAATGGAAACATGAATATGGGGCTTATATGGGTGCGTTGCAGGGGTAGGAGTAATTCATATTTAGTCAGTTGCAGCGCGACATCTACTTTGAGAGAGAGCGGGGTGGGGGCGCGTTTGGCTTGACTTGCGTGATGGCGTCTCATGATGTAAGCTTGTAGACTTTGGAGATGTGGAGCACCAACTCTTGCTGATCGTGGGAAGCAGGTTAAGGATGGTTCTTGGCATTCTTGCGGACGGCGTCTGCTATGGGCAGTTGGTCCTGTCAAGCAGACTACTGCTAACGCAATCTAGTTTCAGGAATGGTTTGCCACCTATTGGTAGGGAATGTCGACTGAAAGCATGAATCCACATGAGCCATAGTCTAAACTCCTTAAAGCAGGTTATATAGTGGATTATATATAGGGGACTACCATAGGGATTATTAAGGGGGATACTAGGAGTTTAGACTATAGCTCACATAGACTTTTCTGTTCTAACCATGCCGAGCGCAGCCAGGCCAAAAAAGGATCCGGGGACTGAATCAGGGGGAGGTGCTTTTATCATGGGTTCAATTAGTACCCCCCTCTATACTACCCCCCCTAGGTTCCCCCCTTTGATTAACCTTAATTAGGCTTAACTATCCCTAAATAACCTCAATTAAGGGGGAACCTAGGGGGGGGTAGTATAGAGGGGGGTACTAATTGAACCCATGATTTTAGGAGAAGCAGACTTACAGAGCAATTAACAAGTCTCAATGGTCAATTGCTACAGGAGCCAACCAAAGAGAAATAGGGACGGCACTCAATATCTCAGAGTGGTTCGCACCGTTAAGAGTCAAGGGCCATGCATAAAACAGATGCTTATGAAAGCAGGGATGCAGGTATTCTCCGAAATCTGGTCTATATAGGGATGATATAGGGATTATATGGGGGGGGGTGACATAAGGGTTATATTGGGATAATGGATGGGAAAATGGAAAATATTGGGATTGGTGCGATTTTTTGAAGGAAGTGGAAAGCTGTGGCACTAGAATTGGCAGCCCCGAAGGGAGAAGGCCTCACTGTTTAGAACATCGGTCATGTGAGCTATAGTCTAAACCCCTTAAAGGGGGATTATATAGGGGAATATATAGGGGAGTATTGTAGGGCTTATTAACGGGGGATACTAGGAGTTTAGGCTATAGCTCATGTGAAGATCCTACAGCCCACTGGTAAATATTCCCAAAATATGACAATCGAACCATCTCTTCCTCTTATCCCAATAGGGTTTAGGGTTCAGGGGTTTAGGGTTTAGGGTTTCGGAGTATCTGTTCCCCCCCAAAATTACAGGCTGGGTGAGCTCAAAGAGCGGATGACAGAGTGGCTGCACCGACCCTCAAGAAACTCCGAGGAGGCGCTTTGGTTGCATGACCTTGGTACAAATAGACAGATATCTAGATGTATATGTATATATGTATATAGCAGCATCCAAATAGATAGATATATAAATAGATGTATATATATGAAAATATACGACCTTGTTGTGTGTATATATATATATATGTAGTACGCTAGTTTGCGAGTTTTCGAGGTACTGTTACTTGGGATTATGCAGGATTTTGAGTATCTGTAGGGTCGGGGCTATAGGGATGGGGCTTCTTAGAACAGGGGTACCCCGAGGGTTTCGGGTTTAGGATTCCATGGAGATTTGGGTGCCTCCCCTTGGGGATTTATGCCAACAGCTTTGGGAAACTGCTATGTGACTTCTGACAGCAAGCACGGAAACGGTAGCAATGCTCAAGAAACAAGCCCTAAACACTTAGTAGAGAAACCGAAATTGGGGAATCAAGCCAAGGCAAAACTCAAGCAGCCAAAACGAAGCAGAGTGTTGAGGGTTTAGGGTTTAGGGAGGGCTTCTGGACTTCTGGTATTTAAGTCTGCAGAATCTAGATGGGCCGACCAAAATCACAGAATCAAAGAAACAAAGTCAGCGTTGCCTCCTACTGACAGTCCCAAACATCGGCTATTGCCAGGGCTCATGTTTCAGCCGCCTGCTTACTCAGGCATATCATACTATCATACTACAGTTACGGCCATATAATAAGTGTAGCGGCAATCATTCAAGCTTCTACAGCTTTGGATTACAAAGGGATTCTTCCTACGTAGGGTATGCTTTTGAAAGTCTCCTCTTGCCCTCTACTGGGTTGCTTATAAGAAGCTTAATTCAAGTTACTGCACCAAGATTTGGGCATATAGTAAATAATGGGGCCTTTTTATACTAACTCATTTTTGAGATTATGGGTATATAGTAAATCTTACTTAGTTTGAGGTCCTCAACAACAGCCCAGTACCCAACATTGTATTGCAAAGGTCCAATGGAGCCTCCCAACTTGAGAAACTCCAAAAGCTCGTTGGCACCTTGGGTACTCGGAAGGCAATGCTGGGTGTGCGGGAGTCTTCCAATGCAGTGGAGGCACGAAACGTGGAACAAAGCTTCACGGAGCTTACCCTCCCCCAAAAACCACAGGGACCCCCATAATTACTACACCAAGGACTGTAGTTTACAAGGGAACCCTTTTCAGGTTCGATGTTAGTTTGCTTAGTGTTTAGGGCCTAGGGAACCCAAAGGGAAACGTAGAGCGCTTAGCAGAGTCCTCTCAGGGCTTAGGGTTTAGGATATTCATTGCCAGAGCATAAAGTCCTTGGTGAAAGAAGCCAGACCATGTTCTTGTGAAACCTCAGCAATCGCAGGCCATGAGCTTGAGAAACTTTCAGACACAAAATTCTGAGGTTGGGAGTATGGGCCCTGAACATGGGCCCGTAGCCCTTTCAGGGGGATTCTATGGAACCTTGAGGGCACATATAGGTATAGAAGGATACCAGAATTAACGGCCCATATTAGGGGCCCGTGGTTTTAACGTTTTAACCTTTGAAAAAGCCCGTGCTTTGCGAAGTCTCCACATGTCACCTACTCACATAGTACGAGTGTAATCTCCCTTCGAAGCAGTATCTCAAGATTCTCAGAAACCCTTATGGCACACAGTGGGGCGCCAGAACGTCATGCAGTAGGGTGCCATAATTTCGAGACGCATATTCATCACATTTTGGAGCCTGTAAGTTTCAGAAAGCCGTGACTGTCACATGCCATGAGTCTACAGCTCTTGGTGGCCTAGGGCTCAGCATCACCCAGGCACCTGCGACTCAGGTCTAGTTATACCACCCCTGGATCAGGATAGAATTCTAGTTATCCCAAGTAAAACCCAGGGTCACAACCACCCGTGAACCTTTAAGTAGATGAGTCCCTCTGCTGCAGATGCTTCAGCAGTATGGGGCTTTGGAGAGCGAGACATACCAGGCTGGAAGCCCAAAGTGAGCTCAAGGAGTTTCAAGATATGAGCTACAGGCTGCATTTAGGTTAGGTTGGGGGGGACCTATAGGGGACTATATAGGGTTTTGGGGGGCACCTATTGAGGGATATACTATAAATTTAGTCCAGGGCTCATATGAGCTACTGTCAGTATTAGCTTTCTTAAGGAACCCTTAACAGTCGACATACGAGGTCCCTTTTTGTAGTTGAGTATAGTCCCTAATGCAGTCCCTAGTAGGGAACCCATGTCAATTAATTACCTGGGTAATTTTGACTGTAGCTCATGGAGGATTCAGTGGTTTGGGGCTGAGGGTTGAAGGGTTGACAGGTAAGAGTTTGATAGGATTCAAGATTTTGAGTTGTATGGGTGGACTCCGCAGCAATCAGGTAAAATAATAGCCCAAAACTTTTAGATATAAAGTTAAAAACGGACTCATTCTGTACATTTTTGGGGGTTCAGGTACCCTAAGCCCTACACCCCGCGTAGTCAACTTCACAGCAAAAGCCTTCCTAATTTCGAAATGATGCATGTAAGTACCGAACAAAGCGTGTTTGCAGGGCTTTAAAGCTCCCCTGTATCTTCATAGCACATACCTTGGCTCCTACATACACGTGGGTGGTTGTCAAAATTATGGTCCCTTTTTGGGTGCGCTAAATATCAGGTTGCGTATTACAATAGGGATCCAATCAGGGACCATAATGTTGACAACCACCCACATGTCTGGCACCAACAGCGCATACCGCACAACATTCTGGGTTGCTGTGAAATAACTCAAAACAGATTACCACAATATGGGCCAAATAGTAATGGGTATATCGTAGTTAATATAGTGTCCCAAGTATAGTATATGACTGAAAAATGACCACCAGACGGGTATATAGTAATGAATATCGTTTCCCCATCATAATATGTTTTTAAATTAAGTGAGCACAATATGGGTATATAGTAATTAAAATGGTTCCCCGATACATTATATAACTTAACTTGAGTGACCACAACGTGGGTATATAATGATTAATACGGTTTCCCCACTATAATATGCAACTTCAATTAAGTGACCACAATATGGGTATAGCGTACTTAATATGGTTTCCCCATGATGGTATATAACTTGAACTAAGTGACCACAATATCAGTATATAGTAAGTTATATGATTCTCTTATGACAGTATAGAATCTAATTAAACTGAAGTGACCGCAATATGGGTATATTGTGATTAATATGGTTTCCCCATGATGGTATATAACTTAAGTTAAGTTCCTTAACCCCTAAACCCTAAACCCTAACCCCTAAACCCTAAACCCTAAACCCTTAACCCTAAACCCTTAGCCCTTAACCCTAACCCCTAAACCCTAAACCCTGAACCCTCAACAGCAAGTCAGTGCAGCAGCAACCCACACCTCCTTCCCAGGCATTTACGAAGCGCGCTTGCCGGCTGTGAGCTGAGGAAGCTGAAGATGATACGGTTAAGGGTTTAGGGTTTAAGGTCTAGGGTTGAGGGTTTAGGGTCCAGGTTTTAGGGTTTAGGGTGGATTTTGTTTCTATTTATATTTCTCACCCAAGAAGAAAATGAAGCTCCAGTTTGTAAACCCTAAGCCCAAAAGCAAAAACTCTAAAACCTAAACTAAATCAGGAACCATTTCCCAGAAGCCGCACGAGTTGGGTTTGGTGTGCTCTTTCAGATACTGGCCCCCACCTGCAACAGTTCCCCTTGGCAAGGGTCCTACACACAAGTGGTACTTTCCTAAATGGGGGACCCCAATAAAGACCCCAAGATACGATAGTCCTTATTATGGGCATCCCCAAAAAGGTGCGCCTAATTTGGGGAAAGCCCTAACTGTTATAGGGTGGGGGCAAAGATCCTCTTTCCGGCAACCGGATAAGCACACGCACTTCACAGCAATGGAGTCTCCGAATCTTAGGGCAACTTGAGTGGATACTTTTCTCGTGATGTCAGGAACACAGCAGCCAGATAGTATTTGCCCCACACATCTCCACAAAACAGCGTTCAACAATACCAGCACAAGCATGACAGGCGATGATAAGCACAAGACCAGTCATGTGTTCACATCATTAGGCGTGATGCGTTGTAGGTTGCAGATCTCTGTGTTGAGCCCGAAGGGGTTGATACACCTACCTTTGGTTAGCTGGTGTTGATATCCTGCGGCTGCGGAACGATGTACAGTACCAATGATGCTTCCAGAAAATCGTTACAGACCCGTCTAGAATCCTAATAGGCCGTATTATCATGCCATAGTCCCCCTTAAGTAGGTAGAATATGGGGTACATGGGAGGGATCTTGTTATAATATGCCCAAAGCTATATTCTATCTACTTAAGGGGGACTATAATCCCAAAAGAATTGCCCTACGGTTTTTGGTGCCCCGCGTATAACCTCCATGATGGTACTGAGGCCGCTCCTGGCTGCTCTTGATTCTGTGGCATTGGGTGGGACCCAAAGCTCTACAGGGCTTAGGATTGGATGGCTCGGAAATCTTATGAGCTATAGTCTAAACTCCTTAAAGGGGGGGAGGGTATATAGGGGACTATATAGGGGACTACTATAGGGGTTACTAAGGGGGATACTAGGAGTTTAGACTATAGCTCTTATGGGTTTGGGGCTTCAGGTTTTCAGAGCTTTGGGTCCTTTGGGGGCGTAGAAATTGAAAGGATTTGGGGTTTAGAGCGCCTCTCACAGGACCACTGTGCCGCTACCCTCACTTTTCCCGAAAGCTCCTAGTAGATGACAGAGGCCAACAAACTAGATTTGAGGTTTTGCCTCGAGTAGTGACAATATGAAAACGTTTAGGGTTTATGGAATGACATTATGATTAGAAAGCCTTGAGGGTTTATTGGCCTAGGGCTTAGTATACGAAATTGTTATTAGTAGTATCTGGCAGCTTTACTATTTTTACTTTTCCTTTGAGTACTATTACAACTATCACCACGATTATTTCTATTATTCCTACTACTATAATGACTATCATTTCCCTCGAGCCAAAGAGGCCCTAAACCCTAAACAGCGAATCTTGGTCATTTTTGAATGTCGTTTGCTAACCCCCGCGAGCACTTAAAAAAGAACATGAAGTAGAGCTTTTCATGTTCTCCCAGTGCGGAGCCAGTAGTTTAGTACCATTGCAAACTGTAAATACAATCCGCAAGGGTCCTGCAGCCTATGTGCCCCATTCTTGCCCAGACCCCTGGGATAATCTCAAAGTAGAACCCCCAGTATGGTACCCCAAACTACTACTGGGTAATTTCTAGGAACTAAACCCTGAACCCCGTTTGGGTGATAAAACTTTCCCAATCCTCCCAGAAATCCGGGTGTCAGGCGGCCCGCTGTCCTGGAAGCCCTTCTCGTCTGAGTGTGACACTCGGGATACCTTTACATGGTAAGACAAGAATGCAGTAAAATACGAAGAGGTAGTTTAGGAATGTGTAGTTTCGTGTAATATGGTAGTGCAGTTACATAGAAGTACAGCAATATGGTAGAATATCGGGAGGAGGGGGTGCAGGCTTGAGTCCCTGAGGCTTCCGGTGGCAGGTTGAAACTCCTCCGGTGAATGGAGGGAGTCTTGCACCACTTAGTATCCCTAGAGTACTGAAACTACTGCCATGTTTAGGTGGCTACATGAAATTTGCAAGATTTCCTCCATCCACAGTAGGATTGTCAACAGGATGTCGGGTTTAGGCTTTCAAGGGCCAAGGCCTAGGCTACCTGTTGCCAGGAATGGCGAGACCAACCGTAACAGCCCAACGCTCACAGTTACGCATGGAGTGAGGACCGCTTCGTTTGCAAAAACCTCTGTGGATTTTGCTATTTCCCAGAATTACACGTTCTACTTCCATGAGACCAGGTAGCCAAGGTACTTTGCCCAGTGCTGCTCATGTGGATGCACCGCTTGCTTACAGTATACGGAGCCAAAGGAAACTTCATGAGGCGCTTTCTGCATTTTGTATCACCGGCCTCAAGAAATCACTTGTGAAGCTGAATGGTCAAGATGAAGTCTCAACATCCAATGCGCAATCGACTTGTTGATTATGGACGTGAAGTTAGCGCTCCGCTCAAACAGACGTGGTTCTCAATATCGACTACAGATACTAGCTACTGTCCATTTACGCAAAGAATTTGTGGTAGTTTCCATAAATGGGGGGACGCCAATGCAGACCCCAAAATACTACAATCCTTGTAATTGGGACCCCGAAAAAGGTACTCCTAATTTTACGAAACCTTTGTGTGGATTCTTGCTTCAGGGGTGCAAGAGATTCTTCAAAGTGGGCACTATAGCTTTTTGGATACGGCAACAAGGTACCTTAGTAATGGAACCGGTTCTTGTAGGGAGTAACGGATTTCTTTGGACAGGGATTGTATAGGGACTATATAGGGATTCTATTCCCATCTTCCCTACTAACAACCAGTAAGTAAAGGTACCCTACAGCTTTCAATCTTCAACGTACCAGGAGTCTGGGAGGGGCTGCGATACACAGCATTACACTCCTCTATTTTCAAAGGCGCCGCCCCCGCCTAATGGTATGGCTTACTTGGAGGGTCAGGGGTACTTAGTAAGTATACTGATAACCTCTATAACCCGGATAGTAACCCCAGTTGCCCCCCATTATTAACCCACTTACTAAGTCCCCATGACCCTCCAACCCTACACCCTGAACCCTAAACTCTAAATACTATAGTCGTTTCCATTTTCTTTTCCATTATCCCTGTATAATCCCAATATCACCCCAATGTACTGTTTAAAGCATGTCAGTCGGATACCCCAAACAAGGGAGCTTTGGCTCCATAAACATGGAGGTCCCCCTAGACCCTAAACCCATGTGCTCCGCTGGACGGAAAAGAGGCGCCATGGAAAAAACAAGTGCGGAATGTTTACACGCCCGAGGTTGGCAGCCATTGGCAGCCTTGGCTTACCATTCACTTTGGACGCCTTGGCGCAGATGCAGGCTGGAGTCGCTGAGGTTCAGGCTTGGGGTTTAGGTTTCAGGGTGTAGGGTAAGCTTTGGCGGGCTTTGTCTGTTACCCCACAACCTGTAGTTTTATGGGTTATGCTTGCTAACTAGGGGGTAAAATGATTAGTCAGCTGTAGCGTGATTGGGGTTACAGGTATGGTCTAGGGATCAGAAGGGTTGGGTTATCGAGTCTAAGGCTTTGAGTTCGGTGGATCTAAGGCCTGTAGGGTCGGGTTTAGGGAGACTTGAGGGCTTGGCTTTTTTTTTTTTTTTGCTTCGGTCATCGTTAAGGATGTTGTCTGTCCGCAGGGGTGCAGGGACGAAGGTGCGGTTCTTGTCCCAGCCTTGTTCATCACGTTCTGATTTCCTTGAAAGGTTATACCTTGGGTAGTACTTCATCCAGGAACAGTCTATAGTATGGTCATAACCATTAAGGGAAGGTATACCAGTCTTTGCCCCGGTAACCCATTCTGCCAGCTCTGGCTGCTGTAAATTCCCCTAGTATAACTTCCCTAGGATCGCCTTTATTAACCTTAATCAGCCCGAATGGTCCTGAAATAGCCTTACTGAAGGGGGAACCTCGTGGGGAAGTTGGGGCAGACTACCGGAGTCCAGGGTTTCAGGTTTTAGGGTTTAGGGTCTGGGTTTTAGGGTTTGGGTCTGTGGTTTTAGGGTCTGGCCTCGCTGGAAATGTAATGAAAAAATTCCCAAAGCTGGGCTCTTGTAGAACATTTTTTTTTTACAATTTTATGGATACCTGGGCCCAATATCACAAAAAAAAAAACTTTTTTAATGTTAATTCGACAAGAACCCAGAACAGTGGAGAATCAAATGAACAATGAAATGGCAAATGAACTATAGTCTAAACTCCTTAAAGGGGGGTTATATAGGGGATTATATAGGGGACTACTATAGGGCTTATTAAGGGGGATACTAGGAGTTTAGACAATGGCTCAAATGACAATTTGAAATGACATGGAAACTGGGATTGCAGAGGAGCGGCAGGGACTAGGGTTTCCCAAATGTAGGGTTTAGGGTTTAGGGGTTTAGGGGCTTAGGGTTAGGGTTTAGGGGTCTAGGGTTGAGGGTTAAGGGGTTTAGGATTTGGGGTTTAGGGTTTAGGGGTCCGAGTACTAAGGGTTGTACTATTTGAGTTTTTATATTGATGTCTCCTTCTTTATGGAAACTAGCAAGCATCCTCATTGTGGCTACCTTTCAAGTTCATGTTGATGCTGAAACTAAAACCCCGCGCCCTGAACTCAAGCTCTGGTTGTCCCTTAGACCCTAAACCCTTAAACCCTAAACCTCAAACCCTAAACCATAACCCTTAGCACTAAACCCTAAACCCTAAGCCCTAAGCCCAAATCCCTGATTCCTACATCCTGGGAGCCTTATGCCCTAAAATCCTTGACTCGTGAAGCTCTGCACCGGATTCCCTCAACCTAAGTTGCAGTTAACTTAGCAAAACACGGGTATTAGGAGCCATACTCTAAACTCCACAAAGGTGGGTTACAGAAGGGATTATACAGGGTTTAGGGTTTAGGGTCTAAACTCCTTGAAGGGGGTTGGAGAGGGGATGATATAGGGGAATACTATAGGAGTTATTAAGGGAGATACTAGGAGGTAAATCACAGTGGTTCCGCATTATGATAGCTTTCCATTTCATTCTCCGTTGTTGTCCAGGTGATTCTCGGTTATGATCACGTAAACCTACAATCCGAAATCCTGAAATCCGAAAACCTAAACCCTAAACCCTAAACCTTGAAGCTTCACCGAAAATCCCTAAACCCACCTTGACAGCAAGTCCCCAAGCGCGCAGGCAACAGCCACAGGAGGTTGGGCATCCTCTGCTAGTTCCAGCGCAACGCCGAGCTCATTCCTATGGGATTTGGAGTTTGGGGTTTGGGGAGGGGTGCAAGAGTATTAGGGTTTCGGGTATAGGGGGTGTAGGGATGTTGGGTGGCAGTTCAGGGTTTGGGGTTTGAGGGTCAAGTGGTTTAGGGGTGACCTACATCCTCCAGTGTAGCTTCTAGGACGCTCCCAAGAGGGGTGTCTAGGTAGGCTATTTGGGAAACAGTCGGAAGGGTTGAAGAAGAATGCTTTATTAAGGTATGCCCCAAAATGCAATCACACTGAACAGGCTTTGTTCGGGACTGCACTGCGATACCAGTAGAACAGATCTGGGTGGGACTTTAAACGGGTCCTCCTTTTGTTGGTGCCAATGAGGACCTTTTGGTGGTACCAACGGGGACGGAGCGCTCTGAAAGCGCTTTCACTTGTAGTACGGGTCTGACGGAACGAGCCGAAGTCACATTTAAGGCAATTTCCCTCATGTCCACATCAAAATACTATAGCCCTTACTATAGGGACCCCCAAAATGGTACCCCTATCTTTAGGAAACCACATTTAAGACAAATTCCCTGTGGAAAGGGCGCTTTTCTCTACTCCCTTGTATCAACGGCGCTCCTCTCTACTGGCTGTTAAGAGCTTGGAGTTTAGGGAAGGCCTGAAGCACTGGGAAACCTTGCAAAACCTGAACTCTGTGATAGGGTTTAGGGGCTGGAGATTTCAATGATTAAAAATTTCAAGAACCCTAAACCCTATATCCTAAACCTTACCTGCAACCCCAACTACCTTCAGTTTCATGGGTTGTGCCAATCTACTAAACTGTTGGTAGCTGGGGTTGCAGCTAAGCCATTTATACCTTGAACTCTAAGCCCTTAAACCCTAAGCCCCTAAACCCTAAGCCCTAAACCCTAACCCTAGAAGCCTCAAGACGTATGGGCTAAAGGCTCGAAGCGACTCTTCACATCGTGGGAGGTGCCGGAAAGGCACTCTTCGGTTCAGGGGGTTTAGGGCTTTAGGGTTTGGGAGTTTAAGGGGTTTGGGAGTCTAGGGCTGAAGGCATACTTGAGGTTCAGGGCAATAGTCACCCAAAGAAAGATTTTTAACCCAAGTATAGCCATACTATGCGACCTAGTAAACTACAAGCACCGTTGGGTTATACTTAACCACCGACCCTAAACAGTAAAGTCCAGCGCTTGGGATGAATACAGGTGCAGTTGGGTTATACTTAACCACCAACCCTAAACCGTAAACCCAAGTAATGTCCAGCGCTTGGGATGAAAAATGGTAATCTCCTAAAGAATATAGAAAGCTCAAGCTAATAGGGGCTTCCAGAATCCACCTGTAGTCCTCATATGGGAAATGCCAATTTGGGGTCCCCACAATCAGCAGATTGACTTCCCTCCATTTCAGGAGACGATCATATCTCCCCAGGTCCCCGAAAGGACCCCCAAGAGCAAAAGTGACAGAGGCAGCAGTTTGCAGAGGACTTCTTCTCAGCTACCATGTAAGTTCAGGGCAGGATATGCAGGAACAATGCAAGGCTGTCTGTTTTAAGGCAGGGGTACCTTAGGGAGGACCCTCAGAGACATGTAATGATGATATGGGGGGTAATATACTATAATGTATTATAAGAAACTTGCAAATGCTATTATCTTATAACACACAACGATATACTATAATATATTAGAATATACTATGATTATAGGGCCCCTAAGTTGGTATGCTCGCAGAATATTTTGAGAACCTTCCAGGTGTTTTTGGACATTTCAGGAGCACTCCTTCCATTAAGGAACGCATCTGAGGATGTGGCAGTGTGCTTTCTGAAGGTCTTTTTACCAGGACTTTGTTCCATAGCACGGGGATGTTGAGATGAGAATAGTTCCGGCCACGTTCAGCTAACCCGCTTGCTAACATGATCTAGGGCGGTCCGGCAGCAAGAGTTTTGCGGCAAAGCCCGCATTGTGGAAAAATAGGGGTCCCCTGGTTTTTAATATATAATTATGTTTATAGTAGAATGCGGTGCGAATCCTGTATAAGAAAATAATCTTCCCAGAGTAGTGTACCCTTAGTTTCTTAGCTTGGTACACTCTATTTTTCCCACTCCTGGCGGGCCTCGGACTTGGGTACCCTTAGTTTCAAATTTGTTAAGGAGGAAGCACATTGCGCAAAATTCTGAGGCTGCAGCACGTTCTACGAATTTGCACCCCGTTTGCTAAGAAACTAAGCCCGGCTTAGTTGTCCTTTGGTCACTGAGACACCCACCTTTTGTCTGCCTTCGGCGTTTCAAATCCAGAAATTGAGGACCCCGTCTGCTAAACAACTAAGCCTCGCTTTTCTTAATCGGGTCCTTTGGTCACTCCCCCCCTCCCCCTGCTAAGAAACTAAGCCCCCCTTTGTTTCTTAGCCGGGTCCTGTGGTCCCCCCAAAATGCTAAGCTCCCCTAAGTTTCTTAGCTGGGTCCTTTGGCCAGGCTCTGCTATTGGCGGCTTGCACCATTTTTGTCAGGTGAAGGAATCATAGGAATCATGGGTAAGAAGAAGATTCGCATGGCCTAATGGATGACGACACCATTACCTCTGTTCCAAAAGGTCCATGGTTCAATCCCTCCCTGTGTCCTTGTTGCATCAGAGGCCAAGAAAAAACAGATTTTCTCAGCTGATGGGGGAGGGTCCGGCTAAGAAACTAAGGGGGGCTTAGTTTCTTAGCCAAATGCCAAGACAAAAACGGGTGGCCCAGGGACTTGGCAGAGGGGGTGCCGAGGGTCCGGCTGTGAGACTAAGGGGGGAGCTAAGTCTTGCTAAGCTTCTTGGCCATAAGCCAAAAAAAAAGCGTGGCTCAGGGACTTGGCCTCGCGTCTTAGCGGGGGGGTGGGGGCAGCGACGAGGAGGCTGCAATGTGAATTCAAACAAGAAACTGGCCCAAAATTCGGCCCCGCCTAAGTTTCTTCATTAATTAAGAAGCAGCTGGAAACATGATTCCTTTGGGCAGGCTAGGGGCTCACTGTAGCTTCTTTTTACAACAGTTTCACTGTACTTGGGTGGTTATGTACGCAGGGGTACCCAAGTTTTGGAAACTCCTTCATCTGTGTCCAGCACCTTCGTCTTTGACTGTGAATTTATGAATTCTCCACATTACATATGGGTAATTGTCAACATTATGGTCCCTTTCCGGATCCCGGGCACCCAAAAAGGGACCATAATTTTGACAACCACCCATATACAATACACCCCACAACCTGCGATCCTTAAGCCGCATATAGTTTAGGAGGACCCCCCCACCCTGTAATAGTGGTATAATAGGAACATAAGAGGACCCTAATATAATCCCTATTATCCCTTACAGTNNTATAACCCCAACATATACCCTAGAATCCCTATATAACCCCTATATAATCCCTATATTCTCTATAGTTTCCATTTTCTTTTCCACATTTTGGGGGGTCCACCTAACATAAAGTTGCTTCAGTCAAGGCAAGGAGCCTCCTCGGCTACGGTCACTGCTTGGACGGCCTGTGTCTTGGTGCCGTTGCCTTAGCTCAAGAGGATTTTGAGGTTATGCAGTTACCGGTTCTATATATATATATAATCTCTTCCTCATATTAATAACCCCCCCCTAATAATAAATAATAAATCCGGGACCCCAAAAAATTCCTCATGAGCATTTTAANNAAAGGAGCCAGACCATAATGAATTAGGGGGGGTGGGTTGAGGTCATTAGGGTGGTATAACAGAAAATGCAAAGGAATTTGGGATCCCCTTGACATACGAGGTTTTGGTTGATTTCATATGGTTTTATAAAGGATATTATATACAAGAACTGAATACGAATTTAGATGATTTTATTACAATTTTAGCNNCGTATTGAATTAAATCTCAATTGAATTTCATTCGATTTCAATTGATTTTAAAAGGAATTCTAATTAAAGGAATTTTAATTAAATTTCAATTGATTTTAACGTGATGTTAATTCGATTTTAATTGATTTTAAAAGGAGTTCTAATTATATTTCAATTGATTGTAACGTGATTTTAATTCGATTTTATTTGTTTTTGCAAGGAGTTTTAATTAGATTTCAATTCATTCTAACGTGATTCTACTTCGATTTTAATTGATTTTAAAAGGAATTTCACTTAAATTTCAATTGATTGTAACGTGATTTTAATTCCATTTTAATTGATTTTACAAGGAGCTTTAATTAGATTTCATTTCATTCTAACGTGATTCTACTTCGATTTTAATTGATTTTAAAAGGAATTTTACTTGAATTTCAATTGATTGTAACGTGATTTGAATTCGATTCTAATTGATTTTAAAAGGAATTCTAAGTAAATTTCAATTGATTTTAACGTGATTTTAACACGATTCTAATTGATTTTAAAAGGAATTCTAATTAAATTTCAATTGATTCTTACGGGATTTTAATTCGATTTTAATTGATTTTAAGAGGAGTTCTAATTAGATTTCAATTGATTTTAATGTGGTTTTAATTCGATTTTAATTGATGTTAAAAAGGAGTTTTAATTAGATTTCAATTGATTCTAACGGGATTTTAATTCGATTTCAATTGATTTTAAAAGGAATTTAAAGGCGGCCCTACCAAATCCGCTCAATAAATATTCCACCCTAATAATAAATAATTTCTGACCCCCCCGGATTATTTATTATTACGGGGGGAGGGGGGGGGGACGTCGTTTATTATTAGGGGGAAGCGATTAGTCCCCCTCAAGTAGATAGAAGATGGGCTATATGGGGATCTTATTATCATATACCCAAAGCCATAGTCTATCTACTTAAGGGGGACTATAAACCCTAAATAGTAGTTTCCATTTTCTTTTCCATTATCCCTATAGAACCCCAATATACTATAATATAGTAGTTTCCATTTTATTTTATGGAGCCTGTGTCGGAGGGTTGCTTGCGCATCTCGCCAGGTAAGGCCTGCGCAATGCTGAGCTTTTGCTTGGCAGTGCTATACATAGGGTTTAGGGTTTAGGGTTTAGGATTTAGGGTTTAGGGTTTAGGGATTCTAAACCCTTCAATAGTGGTTTTGGATGGTTGACTCAGGGACTCGGCAAAACTCATAGGACCCTTCTGGGATTCCAACCAGGTTGCCTGCTTACGCTCCTTGTTCTCTTTTTTTGCAGGTTTCCAGCTGTGGTTTCTGGCTGAGGCAGAGACTTTTTCCCTTTTTGGTTCCCTGAACCCAGGCCCCAGGACCTAGTGCCCTTGTGCCCTTAGAACCTAGAGCCATACCCAGCATCCGGAGGACTGGGGAATTGCACTGCCAATGCACTCCACAGTGTTTTCTCTTGTAGGCAGATCTCGCAGCTCCGCTCAAGCCGCTGGGCCACATATGTGCGATGACGTTGCGATATATCCCATTGCCTACTCGAGCTCAAAGGGGAACTTGAACCAAAGACGTTCGGGCATTAGGATCAATAGCTACAATCACCTTGCACATGATGCATGTGGGTCATGGGCGAAGTTTGTACTCTTTGACAACTTTTAAAACCACCCAAGGTAGTGTTCTCGGGTGTAGGAACAGGCCTCGGGGAAGCTTGCAAAGGTACTGTTGCCCTGAACACTCCAGGCCTCAAGCCACGCAAGTCTCGCTCAACATTGAAACTTCACAGTCGATCCTACTTAGGCCCTGGAAGGCATTCTTCGCAGGATCGGGGAAGGGTTGTTGCTCTTGCTCTACGATGGCTGGCCTCTGGTGCCCACAGGACATCTACACGTCTCGCAGATACTCGTTCTTTCAGTGCTCAGCCTAATAAGCACGCGCGGGTCTCCACGGTTTGCACGACTGACTTCTATTAGAGTGGGTTAGCAAATAGCAAACAAACTTGAAAGGAAGCATGCTTAGCACCACTTACAGTTCAGCTTTGACATGCAACCTAGGATGAATTCTTTATGCTAGAGATATGTATTTTGTATCTGAAAAAGATTTTATGATTCAAGGACTGACTCCCAGCCTAGAATTCCGAGTGCTGGGTAGGACATGAGGGAATATGGATTCTGATAGTGCTCCCCGGGCTATCCTGTAGAAGTCCTCGTCTACGGGAATCTTCAAAAAGTAGCGGTCTGCTACTTCCATACCCCCAATAGTGATTTCTTGTGTGGGCACTCCCTATCAACATGTGACCCCTAGTTTTGCTGGCCTCATATAGTCTGCGAAAAACTGTGCAATCAACTCCCCCATGTCCAACTTTTAGCCCGAAACCCCGAACCCTCAACATCTTTGAGCCCCTAAACCCTAAACCCTAACCGCAGTTCTCAGTAGGCAACAAGTGAACATCATCCTAAAGAACCCCTCTATGGTATATTCCCTTATTGCCCACTAAGAGCCCGGAAGAAAATCCTAGGCCTTCATCCTTACTCAGACCCCTTACAGGATCCACAAGAATGGAACCGCCCCCAAAAATAACTCCATTATTACATTCGGGAACCTAGGCGATTCTTAAGGCGTTCCATGCTTTGGATCCTTTAGGGGTCTGGGTACACAGAGGCAGGTCCTGCCTGAACATTGGCGTGCCGACGAATGGAGCGTTGCAAAGCGAGAGCGCAGGGAACTGACGGTCTAGAGTTTAGATGAGCTTACCCTAGGGACCCAAGTATACAAATAATACCTACGTTGGGCCCTAAAGTCTATAAATATTATCTACATTGGGCNNTTTGGATCCCTTGGGTTAGGGTTTCAGGCTTTGGGCACTTCAGGCTTCCAATCAGATGTTTTTTGGTGGTATTTGACCTTAAACTAGGGTCAAGAGCTGCAAAAGGCTCCGGATCCCGCAGCAGGATCTAGATTTTATGGGGCAGCTCGCTCTCTCCTTCCGCGATTCTGTTCACGGTTTAGGGTTTAGAGGGCTCCCATAAAACAACACGTTTGTTCTCAACACCAGACATCCCACCGAAACCTGTACAAACTCAGCAAAAACTCTGTTACGACACAAACCCATATGTGTACATGGCATGGTATAAGGTAGTTTACATAAATGAGGAACCCCAATGTACAACCCCCCCCCCCCCAATAGTGTAGTCC
>CAJNIZ010045462.1:0-28282 GCA_905231905.1 Symbiodinium pilosum
GCGGGCACGGGATACCCCCCTACCCCCCCCCCCCTACCAGTCAAAAACCGGTGTCCTTCAAGCGCCTTCTGGGATCGGCGCGATGCTTAGCCTGGAGAAAGGTAATACGTCTGAGGTTCAGGCTTAAGCGCCTGTGAGATTTAATGAGGCTTCGGGGTTAGTGGGTGTACTGTAAGCTTGCGCGTTACGTGAACTGCGAAAGTGGTCTTTGGTAACCTGAATCCTCAACTCTAACAGCGTCCGCATCTCAATGGTTGAGGTCACTAAGTAGTGCTTATCGGTCTCCCTGCTCTCCCCCAATACTGTCAGACTGTTCTCGCGGATGGTGCTTCGAGACTTCGAGTTTGAAGTTTAGGTGTTGGCCTTAGTGCTCGGGTCCGTGGCCTTAGTGCTCGGGTCCGTGGCTCCTTGCTCCTTGCTATGTGCCAATATTGTGATTGGCATCATAATGTTGTTGCCCAGTGCTGGGATAGTGCTGGACAATTTTCACAGTTGCAACAGGGTTTTTGAGAACATCCTGCAGATCTTCCTTCCTTGATGTCAGACAGCGTTGGCAGCACAACGTTTCTGGGTCTCTCTACTTACCGGTGGTTAGTGGGAAGAGGAAATATGATCCTCTGTATAATACCGCACCTCATTCTCTACTAAGACCCAGTAAGTTGATGCCCTTCGACAGAAGGAAGGCTTGAAGGTCGCCGCTCCGTCCTGTGAACTTTGCACACAAAATCCTGAGTTCTGAAACCTTACACCCTGCACCCTCGAAGCCCTAAAAAAACCCTAATCCCTCACGCCTTGCACCCTAACACCCAAACTTTACACACCTAGAGGTCATTGGCTTGCTGGCATTCGCGGGACCCGGCCTCTTCAATGCCTTGAATGGCTTGGGAAATGCCTGGATCTCAAGATTTTGGGGGAGGCTCTAGGCTCTCAGGAATGGAAAGACGTCAAAAACTACTATTTAGGGACTAGAGTGCTCAGTCGGAATGCGGGAAAGGGCTGCCTGAAGTTATATTGGGGCTGCTATTGGGATCCATTCCTCCCTTCCCCACCAACCACCGGCAAGTTCGGGACTTAGGGCTTGAGGGACCCGGTGTTGGGGTGCGGAGGGGAGTGTAGGGTTCAAGGGTTTAAGGTTTATAGGGTATGGAGGCTTATGGTTGACGGCAGGATTCTGTCAGTTTGGGGGTCAAGGGTTCAGGGTATACTTAGGGCTGCTTGTAATTCAGCAGGGCAGTAGCGCATGATCGCATACCTATATTTGACCAAGGGTGCTACTCGTAACTCTGGGCTCCAGAAGGGCCCTAGATATTTCGCATCGCTCTATTGGTGCACGCTTCTTTGTCTGTCTTGAAGCCTAAGCCGTAAAGGTTCTTGCATGAAGTACAGAGCAGATCCTTCATACAGACCTCCTTCGGAGCCTGTCCTAAAGTTTGCCTGTCCTTGTCCTCAAATGCCGCTTTCATCCTGGACCATCCTACCTTTTGGGGATACTACCCCATTGATGGAATTGGAGGTTACATAGGCACCACATGAGGGATCCATAGGTAACAAATGGACGAGGACATGAAGATTGACATGGAAAGTTACTCTAAATTCCAGGAATCTTCCGCATACGTTCTTCACTCATACTTTCTTCGCCAACAGCTAAACCGCAAAGTCCAACACAGTCCAAGCCATACAGCAAGCCCCTCAAAAGCCGAACCTTACATGAACTTGGTCTGATTGGCTTTGGAAGGTTTCTTGGTTGCTTGCTACCCTCTCATAATTTTCCGTTGGTGCGGCCTCTGTAGCCTAGTAGAAATCCAACCAACACCCCTCTATGAAACAGAGACGGCAATTTCGTGAGCTTTACCGAGGTGTCAGCGAAGTAGGGCCGCCAAGAATTGGATACACAAATCAGGACACAAAGGGCATCTGGTGGTAGCAAAAAGCTTGGCCACAAACTGGACCCGAAGCTAGCTCCAAAGTGATGGCTTTTAAGTAGGGTGAGTCTTGGTCAGGACCCTTGCGGAGAAGCGCATCCCCCGCGACCACAGGAGCAGCCTCACGTTGGCCTTGAGAAACAATTTGAAAGTCTGAAGCTGGCATGCCGCAATTGTTCAATCAAGATCCAACACTAGCGCTTCTCACCGCAGCGTAGCAAGGCGGGGCAGCAAACGAGCAAACAAAGCGAAATGCTGGTTGGCAGCGTTTGCTTGCTCACCGCCCGTGCAAACCACAGAGCTCTACAATCCTCGACCCTGAAGCTCCTAAACTCCTTCAACCCCTGAACCCTTCAATCCCCACATCCCGGGTCATTGTTGAAAATGATTTGTAGTTCAGATTATGAGAAAAAGCAGTACCATCATGCATATTTTTAACAGTTTCTGAGCAACTAGCCCAAACCCCTAAACCCCAAACACCCTAAACTTTTCAATCTCTAAATCCTACCTGGAGGGCTTGCGGCCCAAAAGAATGGTCTACCTTCCCCGCCATTCCCTACCACGTTGGGTTAAATTTGCCCAGTATTTGGAGTACCTGGGCTTTCCAGGTTCCCTAAACCCTCAAGGTAGATTACATAGAAATTCCATAGGGCCACAGCCCAAAACGCAAAACGCGCACAAAACTTGGCGCAAAGCCCTGCCCAAAGCTCAGACATGAAGCTTACAGAACTGCTACGAGCCCTAAGCCCTAAACCAACTGAGCAGTATTTTATTTGGGGCTACTATGGTACCCAATATAGAGTAAGCTTCTATCCTCCTTCTGGGGTATAGTATCTTATACAAGGAATATAATCTTACTGGCTTCAACCACCAAAAACCCCTAAACCAACTGAGGCTGGTTCTTCCGATCCAGCCGTGGCTGCGCTAGCCAACAGCTGCCTCTATTGTGACTGGGACGGATTCATGCTTGAAGGGTCAACCAGGCCCACATGCAGTAATGGCCGTATAATAGGAAGATAGGGACCTTAATGTGGATACCATCATCCCCCGTTTTGGTTTTGTAGGTCCTATCCTAAGTCAACAGGTTTTGCGCGTTGGGGTCAGAGGGGTTTGGAGTTTTAGGGTTTTAGGGTGTAGGGATCGGGGTTTAGGGTATAAAGCTTTTAGGGTTTAGGATATTTTGGGTTTAAGTTTAGGGTTCACCGTTTACTCTGAGGATTGAAACCGGTGCAGATTCAGGGTTTACATCTATCTAGTGGATAGTCTCTTTAAGTACTGGTGGTATAAGGAATTAGGGAATATGTTATCTATGGAATATATACCCTTAACCACCAGTTCGTTTATCTGTTCCTCATTTTCCAGAATCTGATTTTGGGTAGAGGTGTTGGTACGGTTTTAGGCTTGGGGCCTCGAGTGGGTGCGTACCAGGGTTCTGGAGCGCTTTATCTAGACTGTGTGAGGGTAGGGTTCAGGGGGCTCAACATGTGGATTCCCTAGCCATATCCTTCTACACTTACCTCCCCCAAGGTGCCATAGATACGCTCAGCTGAAGAGGAGGAACTCAAACAGGGTAGTAGAGGGGGGTGGGTAAGGGAAGCCATAATCCTTACAGCGCCTAAACTTTCGGGAGTTCGGACATCCGTATTGAAAAGATCCCTACGCCATGAAATCTCCATAGAGTAGCAGGGAACCCCAAGGACAGTCCTCTTCACAGTGCCCTTTTGGGTTGTCCACGTTAAGCCCTAAGCCGTATTGCCTAAACCTGTTGCGGTCTTTTCGGTTCGAATCCCCTCTACCTAAACCCCCACCTGCAGAGTAATCAGTTTCCTATGTTGAGCATGTTATTTTCGGACGGGAACGTTGATTATAGAGGGATGGCCAGAAGAAGCCCTGCAAATCCCAGGTACCCTAAAACCCAAACCCTTAAACCCTAAACCCCTAAAGGAGCCCTACACGATTAGGTGGCCATGTGGGGGTTGTTCTAGAGATGCTTGTAGGGGCTTAACCCCCGAGCCCTAAATGTGAAACCCTCAAGCCATCCCAGTTCCAGCCCGTGGGTCTGTGTGGATGTCCCAAGAATGGTATCATTGACCGCGCGTGCAAGTGAGAGATGTCTACTTGCACGTGATCCTCAACTCCAAACCCAAAACCAGTGAACCCTAAACCAAGTAACTAATGTGCCTGATCGGGCTGGATACAAAAACATAAGAGAGCTGGGCCGTCTTTTAGGCGATGATACGTTTGGGAGACCCTGCCTGAGGTTTACTAGAATAGGGTTATATTGGAATTATAGGTGGGGGTTATGTACGCATTGGGTAGGGAGAAAGGAAAAGAAAATGGGAGCTACTATTTGGGCGCATGAGTAATGACATTCAGATCATACCAATGCTAGGGCGCTCACGTCGTCATCAAAGCCACTCAAAAAAGCTAGGGCGCTTAGGGAGCTTATAATTGGGCTTATAAGTGCAGGTTACCCATAGACCCACAGATAGTTCATGCGGTGCTTGAGCCACCATCAGCTAGGGGTTTCTCAACATAGCCGTGCTTGAGGACCTCTAGAGATACAATGGTTTCCTAAAATCTGGTCCTATTTGGGAGTCCCCCATAGTAAGGATTATGGTATATTGGGGCCCCTGCTTTGAAGACTCCCCATACTTGGGGACATCACGGCGTTTTCCTGATGAGGACAACTTGCTTGAGAAACCCTGCTACAAAGCTCCGAAGACAATAACAAATGGCTACATGTCCTTTCCTGTCTCTCTATACTCCTTGGGACGTAGCTTGGACCTTAGACCCTTAGCCCTGTGGGATTCCCCTATACTCCTATTATAGGTACCTAAGGGTTAACCCTTAGTAGGGGTCTTAAGTGCCACGTAGTATAATTGACAGCAGTAACACAGCAACCTTACACCCCCTGATCCTTAATCCAAAGTTGTCAAATCTGAGTTTCCTTCTCGGGTCCCCTGTATATTGCGGACCACGCCTGATATTTAGGGTACCGCAAAGGGACCATGGACTCTCATTTTGCGACAAGCAACCCTTACATGACCCCTGCATGATTCGAAAGTAATCCGCGCATGCTTCCCCTTACGCTCACACGCTGCCCTACGTCATGCCCACATATTTCCTGCAAACTCTGTGCCAACCTAAACCCTAATCTTGAGGCACGTTTGCAATCTTCGGCTACTTTGGCTCTGCAGCGTTCAACCTCTTTGGTCCTCGTCCGCGACTTGGCTTCACTGGATAGCGCGAAGGGGTTAGGGGTGAGGATTGTCAAGTTCCTGTATTAGTATGATGAGGATTTACACTTTAGCGCTTGAGGCTTCACGAGCTACGGTTTAGTATTTAAGGCTTAGCGTTCCAGGTTGAATGACCAAACCACAGGAACAGGAGCTACGGTTGCTAGGCAGGGAAGAGCATATTCGGGATGAACAGACGCAGGTTTCGCTTTCAGGAACATCTGCTGCTGATCATCCATGTCTTGTCAGAGCTGAAATAAGTCCTTGGATGTATAAAGTAGTAGACACACCCTCAATCTGCTTATGTGTATATGTATATATAACCCTCACGAAAGCCTACAAACTCCAGGTACTGCCCGTCTCGGCCTTACCCGAAGTGTGGCTAGAACCCTAATAGAGAACAAAACCTGAGGGTTTGGCATGACCGGGTTCATCATCTGAAAGTACGAAAACTGCCGGGGGTGGGCAGTCCGAACGTAGCTTTTCCGCCTTCAAGCCATGTCTGTCAACTGCAAATGTCACGAGTCACTAGAGGCAGTGGGCAGGATCCCATGAGACTGCATTAAAGGCCAAAACAGAGCCCGGAGAAGTCATCCAAGAACTTCAAACTACCATCCTTACACCGAGCCCCTGTAGCTATTCTAAATTGCAGGGGCGCGCGCCCGAACTTCTAAATCCTTGAAACCAAAACCCCAGCCTCAAACTCCTAAACCCTAGCCTCAAACCCCTAAACCCTAAACTCTTAAACCCTAAACTCTTGAACCCTAAACCCCTAAACCCTAAACCCTAAACTCTTAAACCCTAAACCCCTAAACCCTAAACCCCTAAACCCTTGAGCGTAAGCCCCTGAGCCTCGGAGCTCAGCTGCCCAGGCTTCTGTCCGTCGGCGACCTGCCTTAAACTGGATCAATGTTAGGGATCCTTTAAAGGGGTTTAAGGGTTTAGGGTTTAGGGGTTTAGGGTTTAAGGGTTTAGGGTTTAGGGGTTTAGGGTTTAGGGGTTTAGGGTTTAGGGCTTAGGGTTTAGGGGGATATAGGGATTATATAGGCATATTATGGGAATATTATAGGGTTTAGGGGTATATTGGGATAATGGAAAAGAAAACGGAAACTACTATTTAGTGTCAATGTTCGGGATCCTTTATAC
Source organism: Symbiodinium pilosum (assembly GCA_905231905.1). Lineage (NCBI taxonomy): Eukaryota > Dinophyceae > Suessiales > Symbiodiniaceae > Symbiodinium > Symbiodinium pilosum. The sequence goes on from CAJNIZ010045462.1 coordinate 6,308, forward strand.
TTTTTGGGGTATGGGATTCCTCATATTTATTTAAAAAGGATCCTTTTTTCTCCCTAGGGTAATGTGGGCTAAGTGAACTTGCTGGGTGTCAGTAAGGAATGAAGGAATGGAAAAGAATATGAAAACGACCAAATATGGTTTACTCTAAACCGTAAACGCTAAACCCTAAACCTAGGGTAGAGAAGGGAAGGAAGAAATGGCAATCACAACGAAAAACTACTGTACTACTGGAGATTCCATAGCGGCTACCGTTGGGATCCATTCCTTCATTACCTACTAACAGCCAGTAAGGTAAGGGTCCTAAAGGACTTTGGGCTTAGGGGCTTGGATTTAGGGGTTCAGGAGTTGAGGTTGCAGGTGTTGTTCAGGGTTTAGGGCTTATAGGGTTTAGGATTTAGGGGGTTTAGGGTTTAGAGTTTAAGGGAACTAGCGACCCTGTAGAGCACCGTTGAAACAAGCAGTAATCTTTGCGAGGCCGTTTTGGGAGGTTGTATGTATACCCTGCGCCCTACATAGTCCCTATGAAGCTTCCTAGCAGCGGTGTCATGTCATTTTTGCCCTTGCTGCTTAGGCCCTGGAAACTAAGCTATGGAGGACTGGAGTTCTACTGAAACAAAGAAAGGTAAATTGCATCTGTAAATGTTAATCAGGTCCAACGATCCACTTGTGTGTAAGCAATGCATTCTGAGCATAAGACGCTACCTCGGAATCGAACTTGCATGCATGCTCTACAGGCTTTCAACGGTCAAGGTGTGAGTTCGTCAGTCTGCTCTCCAGCTGATGGTGCTACGTAACGGTCGGCGTTTGGGGTGTGGAGGCTCAGAGGTTGTGGGGTTTAGAGATCAGGGCTTCAGCATTTAGGTTTTTGAGATTCGGGAGAGGTGAGGATAAACCCTAAATAGGAGTTTCCATTTTATTTTCCATTATCCCTATACAAACCCCATATAACTCCTATCCCTATAACACACCAATATTACCCTAAAAGGTTGATTCAAAATGAAACGGAAGCGACTCTTCCGGGCTGAGGGTTTTCGGGCACCACAATATTACGAGACCATATGAGTAGTATTTTATTTGGGGAACTATGGTACCCAATATAGAGTAAGATTATGTCCTCCTTCTGGGGTTTATAGTATTTTATATAAGGAATAGAATCTTACTAGGTTCAACCACCAAAAAAACGCTACTCATATGGAACATTAGGGAGGCTGTAGGGAGGTCTTACGGGGCCCTTCGCTATGAGGGCCTTTTCTATGGGGCAGACCTTGAAATTAGGGTAATCTTGGGGCTATATAGGGAGATATAGGAGTTATATGGGTTTATATAGGGATAATGGAAAATAAAATGAAAAATCCTATTTAAGGTTTATGGCTTGAGAAGGTTGCTAAGGTGTAGGACCCCCTCCCACAGCAGAACCCTCTCTGATCCCCAACGACAACATTCGCTAGGCAGCGCCGAGTCAGGACAATTTAGATGCTTTTAGGATTGGCGCCCATGCATGAACAGTCCCTGAACTCTACATAGTTTTTGCCGTAAACCCCCAAGCCCTGAAGAAAAGTGGCCCTGACCTTGGCATATACCCAGGTGGGCTAACGTACGCAGTCTACGCCATCTGCATCTTTTTCACAGCGGCCTGGACTTGTGACACGATGTAGCTTACAACCCAAGGTTGAGGGTGCAGGGTGCTTTGACGGCATCTCTCTTGGCTATGCATCGCTCTTCTTCAAGGTAATCCGGTCTAATCCCTAGTCGGGATCGCCTGCTCTGAGATATATCAAGTGTACCTTCATGAAGCATATTCTGGTCGTGTAGCAGTGCTGTAGGATGCCGTTACGTTATTTCCTCTGCCAAGACCCTAGACAAGACTTCCCTGTATTGTGCAAGGGGTTGGCGATCATCTGCTGCATCTAAATTACTTATAACTGGGTTGTATGGTCCGCATGTGAGGCAGGTCTGCGTAAGATTGCTGTGTGTTTTGATGGTGCACATTCGAGGGGGTAGTATTTCGAAAAATACCCATACCATGGACCCCAGAGCCCTCAAACCTGAGCTTTAAACCATACACCATGTGAAGCGCTACAAATTGGGTCAATCCCCCACCCAGTAATGGGTACCACAAGGGACTAGTGTAGGTATATTAAGGTCCTATTAACTCCTTATGTTGAGGGCTATTACTGTAGGGGGGGATTGACCTCAGCTACAAACTACTACTGTACCCCAAGGCCTTACTCTCACCGCTCAGGCCTCTACGTTGCTCCCTGGGCCCCAGCCTACACACTTCGCACAAACACACCCTCGAGTCCAGATTGTCAGGCTCGATACAAGCTGCTTGCTGTTCTTGGCGGCGTAACTCTTGGAAGCTTGCCTCCTTCTGGTAGGTTGGGTGTTTGTCAGAGTTATGGCTCATTTTGGGGTACCCTGGCCTGTTAGGGGCCATACTATACCAGGGACCCTAAAGGTCACAATCTTGACACCCCATCATGTAATTTAGGGTCCAGGGATGCAGGGAACTTCAGAAGGAAGGTGTACTGCTGCTTGGAGGGGTCAGGGGACTTAGTAAGTAGGTTACTAATGGGGGTAACTAGGGTTACTAAATGGTTTATGGGGTTTATGAACCTGCTTACTAAGTCCCCTTGACCCTCCGAGTACTTTTTTTCCTCCGATCTTATTATTTGGGAATAAGAACATTGAAGAATTAGCCCGCTTAAGCTCATATGGTAGTTTCCCAAAATAGAGGGACCCCAATATAGACCCCCAAAAACTACTTATTATGGGGACCCCCAAAAAGCTACCCCTAATTTTGGGAACCCATATCTGTAGGTGTCAAAACTGGCCGCCTTGACATGACCTCCGGATGCCTCCACTTGCCATGAAATTGCCTGAGGGCTTGGGGTTTCGGGCTAAGGATTTTAGGGTTTAGGGTTTAGGGTTTCGGGCTAAGGATTTAGGGTATTGTTTTGGAGGCATCTGCTATCTCGCACACAATCTATGCCAACCTACATGCACGTTTCATACCTAACCCATTTCAGGGGGCAAGCTACACTAAGAAGGTGAAATTGGTAAAGTCTTGGAGGCTTCTGCTGCATGAACTGCAAGCCTCTACGGGCTGAGAAAAGAAAACCCAAAACATGGCCACAGATACCTTCCCCAAAGCAACATGAAACCCCATATAGCCCCCTTCTTTGAACGGGCCGTAGTCTTCATAGGATGCTTTTGGAGTTTCCATGTCAGTTGTGGGCAAGGGTTGTTCCTTGAGTCAAGAGTTGGCTTGTCCCTGTTTAGGGCACGTTTGGTGTGCGGGGTATGATCTTCGGCGCTACCCACATCCGCACATTCATGCTGCTAAGCCTTAACCCTCATAAACACTAAGCCAAGCCCGAAACCCCAAGGCCTCAACCCCAAACCCCAAGCCCCACGCCCTAGGCCCAAACCCCAAACCGCAGCCAATGCAGGAGACTATCAGCATGGAGCCTGAACCATCAAAAAGCTTCAATCCGTACCTTGCGAGCTGTGAAGCCTTGAAGCGCTGAAGCAACAGCACCCTCAACGCCAAAGCTTCGAGGCAACTAAAGCTTAAGTCCTCGCAGACAGAACGCCTGAACCCCCAAATCACAGACCCCAGCCCCACTTCGAAGCACCTAAGCCCTGCTTCATGAACCTAGCTAGGGAAAAGCCCATAATAGAACCAGGAAATATCCTATATAGATTCTTATAAGAATTATTACAGTTACCAGTGTTTCATCATGAGCTCGAGGAATTGGTGCTGGGCTCTTCTGGACTGCACAAGGCTTTTCTGGGGTTTGTGGGCCAGGTAAATTTCATGGGGCTCATCCAGGGCTTTTAACCTGGGCTTCTAGCTTTCTGGGAGCCCAACATGGAGGAATGGAATAGGATATGGAAGCTACTGCGGGGTTTAGGGTTGAGGCTCAGGTTTTAGAGATTAGGATAGGGGATGTAGGAATGGAGAGGGAAATGGAAGCTACTGCAAGGTTCAGGGATTAGGTTTTAGGGCTCAGGGCAGGGAATGGGGGAATGGAATTAGAGTAGCCCCGTAATCTCCTACAGCAAAAACCTGCGCCCTAAACCACTGTACCCCATACTCCTGAAGCCCTAAGTTTCCTCAGCCTGAAGCCCTGTGCAGCCTTGCACCACAAAACCAACCCTGCAGCCTGAAGCACAAAGTTTCAGGGATTAGGCTTCAGGGATTAAGGTTTAGGGATTACGGCCTAGTGTTTAGGGTTAGGGCTTACTTTCAGGGACCCCTGAACCCTACGCCCAACATTCGACCCAACATGTCCTGCTGCGATGGAAAGCAGGACAATACAAATCCAAAGGGTGCTCTGCAAGCCTTGATCATAGTTTGTGCGGTTGAGGCCTGGTATTTCGCCTACTTTCCCCTAATTTTCCACCAGCTTAGGTTGATGTAGCCCATTGTTTTGGGCAGTAACTAGATTTCCTGTGTTCACGGTGGAGTGCTTGTTGGTTGTGACATCTTGAGGGCATTGGCAGAGGAGATGGCTTGCTCGAGCCCAAACACCCCGAAGCCCAAGTCTTACATTCCAAAACGAATAGAAAGACCTTAAACCCAAACGCTATGAAGCTTACGAATCAGGATCCCATTTATGCAGCACATAGTGATAGGGATAGGTAGTTCAAGGGATGCCTTGCTACAGAACGCAGCAGCTCCATAACTTCAGAGCCCTTTCTTCTAGCCTCGAGCCATCAAAACTTCACACCGTCTCTTGAGCCAAAGCACACCGTATGTCCCGCAAAGTGGGATGAAACTGCAGTTTATGGTTTGGGGTTCAGACTGGAACCGGTCACTTGATGATGGTTAGTAGTCGAGGAAGGGATCCCTATTGAATTCCTATTCTTAGTCCCTTCTGATAGTTATGTCCGATTCCTACAAAGTCCTCTATTTCCTTACTTGCTGCCAGTAAGGCAATTAATTTAAAAAAAAAATGTCTCAGGGTCGCTGATGATGGCCTACGCGACGCCGGCATCGAGAGGATGAGTTTCAGGGGTAGGAAGGGTTAGGAGATGGAGGCGTCGCAAAAATGAGGTACTCTTACGGGCCCTTAAAGTGCTTATAGGGAGATGTAGGGTTTTGAGGTTTCGGGCGTCTACAGACGCTGAGGATGAATAGCGGTTATAAGGGGCCTATAGGGTCCACATTCAGGGTTCTAACTGCTAAAACAATACATTCTTGAGGAACTCGAAAAAAGGCAGTGAGAGCAAAGGCCGCGCTGATGATGCCAGCGAGTAATTGTGATGAACAATAATAGTCATCATGGGAATTGCAGCACTTCCGCTCAAGGTTTGCCTTTGGGTGTCAACTCTTCGCATTCTGGAGATGTCGCATAGCAGGGTATGCTTTACATCGGTAACCCCAACTGGAAACACTAAACCGTGTAGCCTGGCTTAGCCAAGCGTTGAAGGCTTTGGGCTTGAGGTCTAGCAGGATTCCCCCGGGGCTTTAACACCGACCTCAGGAACTAGATGGGGGTTTCCCAAAATTAAGGGTACCTTGTTGGGGGTCCCTATAATAAGGATTCTAGTATTTTGGTGTCTATATTGGGGTCCCCTTATTTAGGGAAACTACCAGATGAGGTGCGAGATTCGGGTTTAGGGTTTGTTACAGGCCGCTGCACCGCGGCGCCTGCCCGCCCCACACTTGCACTGGCTTGAAAACCTATGGAATCATGTGAGCTATAGTCTCCTTAAAGGGGGGTTATATGGGGTATGATTTAGGGGACTACTATAAGGCTTATTAAGGGGGATACTAGGAGTTTAGACTGTAGCTCATGTAACTCCATAAAGCACTTCTTGCAAACGTTGCAGTCATCCTTTAAGAGGGGGGGGGGTCTTTGGGGGTTGCTTGTTTTTGCGTCGGAAGTATGAGGCTGGAGCCTTGGGCCCTTTTCTTCATCAGAGTATCCTAAACCCTAAACCTTAAACCTTTTCACCCGGAGCCTAAATCCTAAATCCTAAGGCCCTGAATCCCTGAGTGTTAGTCTTGGGGAGGGGACTTGCATCTCAACGTATTATTTCGAGGCCAGATAGCACTGCAGTTCCTTTTCGGAGGGCCCAATCATTCCTGAAAAGACATAAAGGCATGGCAAAAACGACCTACTCAAGTCTGTTGAGCAAGTATTTGCTTATTTGCTATCCCTCATACCTGGACCCATGTGAAACAATGGCTCTTATGGCTGTTATTATGGGTTAGGGCTATTATGTTACGTACGTTTGGGGTTTAGGTAGTCCCTATTAGTGGGCCAGAAATCCTTGTTCCGGGGCAAACTTACAAAGTCAAGAGAGCCTCCACGTACATTGGAGGGTTCAGCTCTAAGACAACTACCTGCAGCATTCCCCCGGAAACCCCAACAAATCCTAGAATAGTTGTTCAAAGTACCTGTCCCCAAAAAGGCTGTCAGGGTTCCCTTTTTTGGTCATGATCCTCCTTTGAGGAACTGCATTTCCAGTGGCTTTACAGTAGCCCCCATGTGAAAGTTGTTGCACAGGTTTCCTGTATAGGCGGACTCCCAGAATCCTGCTGTAATCCCCATATAGCCCATATAATGCACATACATTATTCATGTGGTCTTAAAAACCCTTGATGTCCAGAAACATCCCCAAAACCTGAACCCTGAACCCCATACATCCATGCAACCATTTAAAAAAAGGTTCCCCAAGGTTACCCAAACCACTATGTGACACGTGCGCAGGACGGTTGATCGCGATTTTCTGGATCATCTTCAACCTTGGAGGACGCAGATGCGGCAGGGTGTGGTAGAGTTTAGGATGTAGGGCTCAGGGTTCAGGGCTCCGGGACTAGAAGAAATTTCTGGAAGCATCGTACGATGAGCATACAGGGGCATAAAGACATGAAATTATTCCCATATAGGGAAGTAGTTTCTCGAAAGAGTCCTTAGATCAGGCCTAAGGGCGTATTTCATGATCTTGCTCGGATCCCCATGTATCCCTCAAGTCCTGGTGACCCCCTTCTCAAGAATCGTAAGAAACCCCTTTTTTATGGTGATGCTTCAATCCCCTTAGCAAAACAGGTTTCTGAATTGTCTGAGAAGCATGGTGAATTCACGTATGCCGCATTTCGTAAGACTTTGAAGTAAAGGCCCGCAGTGTACAGGGTGTAGGCTCGCTCCTATAGCACTTCCAGAGGGTGTGGTTGTGGAGTCTTTGCATTGTACTTCCTAGAGCCAACGCCTCGCTGCAGAGTCTGTTGACAGATTGGGATAGGGGAGGGCTCCTGACATGTGCCAGAGTGCCCTAAAACGAAAACCTCGAGGAACCATGAAATCTCCATGTGTTTGCCCTTCCCTTGATCTACCTTAATTGACCTCAAAGGCCTCAGTTTGGAATGCCTTGTTAACCCTAACCAGAAACCCATGTAGGGAGAAATTGAAGGAATCTTTGAGAGGTACCGGCTTCAGTCTTCGAAGAGAATGTTGTTTGAAGTTTTTTGGTTTGGACGCCTCTGGTTCGGAGGGCCGGCTGTTGTAGCGGCAAGACATGAAACGATTAGATTTTTACAAGTCCCAGAAGGCCTTCCGCCATTTCGCAAATTGCCTTGGAGCAAGGTGCAAGCCCTTTAGTGTGCAAGCAAAGCAACACCAAAGAAGGAGTCGTGGGTGGACTGCTGCAGTTTGCGCTGAACTTCCAAACTTCAGGCAGCAGCGTCATCTGGCGACAACATTCATCCCCTCCGCCTTACTCTCAAAATGAGCTATTGTGGAAACTCCTTCAAGGGGGTTATATAGGGGATGCTATGGGGAACTAGTGCCCTGCCGTTTAGGCTGGGTGGGGTTATCCGTGGGTTACCGGGCTTGGGGTAGGGACTTCAGCGGCTCGGATGTTTTCAGGTAGATCCCCAGGCACCCTCAAATAGGACAGACCTGCGCAGAACCCCTCGCTTGCTTCATAGTCAGGGGGGGGTTGTCCCATTTGGGGCTCCAAGCTACTGCTGCATGACCACTATGATTTTTGAGGCCAACTGGAGGCTTCCTGCTTTATTTACATGTCCTCTTTTGCTTCGTTTCGTTTGGCACTTGGAGGTTTATATCTACTCATTGAGGTTGCTGTGGTCTCAGGTAAGCTGCTTAAGTGTCGCCAGAACCGTTTGCATCTGGTTTCCCAAAGTTTGGAATACTTTTGGGGGGTTCCCCATAACAAGGGTTATTGTATTTGGGGGATTATATTGGGGTCCCCCAATTGAGGGAAACTACCACGTTGAGAACCTTGCCTATGGTGACCCATGACGCCCCAAGGCCAAGGAGTGATCCGGCTCCAAGTCCAAACTTCCCTCGGTGTAGGGTTTGGGGCTAACCCCTACCCGGAAAGCTCTATTTGGAAGTTTCCCAAAATTAGGGGTACCCTTTTGGGGTCCCCATAATAAGGATTATAGTATATTAGGGTCAATATTGGGGTCCCCCTATTTTGGGAAACTACCATTTCCTCAAAGTAATAGGTTACTTCAACCCAATTTGACAGGAAATCAGAGGAAAGTGGGCCCGAATTGTGACCATCGGCTTTTTGGTAGATGCCTTGGAGACACAAGTCTACATCCGAACGGTGGACATGTTGTGTCATACGTACAAGTCTTGGGGTGAAAGGATTGCCTTAAACCCTAAACACTTCTACAAGGACATACAGCACCAAATCGGAAGATTGGGAGTCTTACTCCAACAAGTTACACCTTGGAGACACCCTATAGTTTCTCATAAAACTGGGCAGATTCTAACGACCTCACCCGCCCCCACCTGTAAATGGTGGTTTATTTTGAAGATATTCCTAACTTTGCCTAACTTGAGCTTCTGAAACTGTTTTAAAGTGGTCAGCTACGGTTCAGGCTAAGGCTCAGGCTAAGCAGGAGGTGCGGATTCTTTCAGGCAGTTCGGACATTCTGGACAGTAACTACACACTCACCCAGCAGGCCTGGGGTCTTTGCAGGATCCTTTGTACGGGTTGGTTCATTATGGACTTGTGGGCTGCAACCCCTATGCAATGCTCCCCATATAGGTGTATGTACGACATGATGCGTTCTCCGCTCGGAGGCTCTCTTGACTGGGTAAGTCTACCTTAGAACAGCAGGTTATGGGGCTTACAATAATTATGATTGGGGGTGGACTTACTAGGTGTAGAGAGCTTGCAGATGTACAATCCCCCCTTTAAATCCTATCAAGAACCCAGGTTCACTCCCGCGGTCCCCTCAAGCACCAGCACATTCAAATCCTACTCACGTGTATTGTTTTCCACAGATACTTCTTGAAATGACTGGGCGTGGCACCTTCCCAACTGCCCGAGGCAAACCCCATCTCTTACTTCATGCGAGCTGGCTGCACTGTTATTGCTAATCCATTACCAGTATATTACTTTTATATCACCGTTATGAAAATCTACTACTAGTATGTTACTGTTTAATATATTGTGATAATATCTACTACTATTAAATTGCTATTATATAGATATTATGAATATGGCTATTGATGTTAGGTGTTAACCTGGCCTAGGTTGGAGTTCGAGGTTCAGGTTTCATGTAGGGTTGAGGGGTTACCGATTAGGTTTGAACAGTTTGGGGTTCAAGGTCGGAGGTTGATTTTGCCTGGGAGGGGGCCGTGAAAATCCTGAGTGCATGCGACGGAGATTTGGATGTCAGGATTTTCATTGATGATCCGAGGTGTTTGGGAACCCCAACCCCTTTGATAAGAACCGTGTAAGTGTCATATGATAGTCACAGGCTGCTGGTTTCGGATGTTGGGGTTACCAAAATCGCCACACTAGTCTAGGCCACAAATACTAAAAACTAACATTGCGCTGCAAACAAAGGACAGCAGTCTTTGTGCACCCGTTCTGTTGCTCCATGTTATTTGGGGGGAATGTGACCCTGGTACGTTTCTATGTTTTCCAATGCTCTCTCTCTCTCTCTCTCGCTCTCTCCCGGTGTATACTTATACATACGCATACTCCATATCAAACTCGATTCCGTCCCTCTAGCTCCTATAGGTTCTGTTTTCGACTCTAGAATTACTTGGGCTTGAGTTCTTGTTCTGCGGAGGGGGCGGGGTGTGTAGGGTATGGAGCCATATGTATGGCTGAGGATAGAGAAGCCTGAAACCCTAAACCCTAAACTAACAAGTATGCTTCCCTAGCGCAACCCAAAGCTACGCCCCCAGCCCGGAATCTGAATCCTAAGCCCTATTCTAGTTAGGGTTTACGGTTTATGGTTTAGAGTTTCTGGGTTGCTGCTAGGGAGCTTTAACTAAGTCACCATAATATGGTCACCATAATATGGGTATATAGTAAATAGTAGGGTTTCCTTATTCTAGTAGCTTGATTCAAGTTGCTTATTAGTAACAGCAACCCAGTTTTTCGCTCCTGCATTGGCGGCTTTGGCTGATGGCCCTCAGGAGTTTGCGGTTGTTTCGTTGCAACCTATAGTCGCCCTTAAGTAGATAGAATATGGGGTATGGGGGTCTTGTTATCATATACCCGAAGCCATATTCTATCTACTTAAGGGGGACTATACCCAGTCGTAATGCTGTTTTGGGGTTCCGGAGTTGGATTTGGGGTTCGGGCTTTGTGTCTGGGATTCTTTCCCTTTGCATTGCTCTCATAATACCCCCAATTGATTGGAGGTCTGCGGTGTTACCAGGCTGTATCGGCGGTAGTGTGTTAGTAAGGGTGTGTGCAGGGCTCTCAGGAGGTTTTAGCCTCGTGCAGAGAATCTTCAGAAGTTTAGATTCAAGGGTGTCCTGAAGAACTTTGCTAGTTTTCCCCCGAGTTATCCTAGTTACCTACTTAGCATAGAAAACTGTGTCTGCTGCTGCTATGGCACCAGGGCAGGTGGGCAGGAAATATAGGGGCCAAAATAATTGCCAATATTATGGCTCCATATTCCTTATCTAATTATGGTCTACGGCACCTCAAATGGACCTCAAAATTGGAAATTACTTAGGCCCCTGTAACAGTAGACAAATATAAAATCACTGCAGCGGACTGTTCAGCATTGCCGCATCTTCACTTTGTGAGGAGCGTAAGGTCTGAATTGAATTGCGGGTACTTGGGTGCTGCCCCCACTCATCAACAGTTAGATGATACTTATACTATAAGTATATATAGCGCTTAATATGACCCCTATTATAGACTGTTAATGGGTGTGGGCAGGACTCAAGCAGGTACCTTTACAACTCTGTATCCTCCCTTTAGAGTGCCTACTGGCCATTTTGTTCCCAGGGGATGCGATTGCCACCTCAGCCCAACATAGTAGAATGGAAAACCCGAATGATATCCCAACAATCTCCTTTCATAGCTGCTTTTGGATGTGGATTACACTTCAGATCGTCTAGGGTTTAGGGATTATTCTTCTATTGGCTCACGGGTGCTTGTTTTTGACGTCTAGAAGACGGCCAGTAACCCCAAACCTTACAACCCTGAGGTTCGTTTGTGTTGGGAGCCCAGCGCGTGCAGCACGTGGCAGTTCATAGGGTCTCAGCATCCAGGTTGTAGCTGTCAGAGGATCCTATCCTAACACTTAAGCCTCTCAGGCTTGCGTGGCTTCGGGGTAAGGTTTGTAGTTTGATGTTTGGAACTCGACTTTCACACATTCAGGTGGCCTAATTAGGCATCCTTGGCGCAGACACAGTGGCCATGGAAGCCCTCTTGCCAACCTGAATATTTCGCCTGACGGGTGCCCCAACAAACCCCATGGACTATGAGAAGATTTTGGGGACCCCTTCGTGGATGGCTTAGGCATTTCAGGGATTCATTGAGAAGAGGGTCTAAATTGACAGAGTTGGTTATGGAGGCCCATGGCTGGAGTCTATGCAAAGCATTCGGGCTTCCCGAATTCTGGGGTGTCCAAATATACTATAGCCTCCACGATACCCACATGCAGAAACATGTAGTCAAGAGGACTGCAGAAAATGGGTCCAGGAATTGAAGAAACATCCGTACTGAAGCTCCGCGAGGATCTAAACAGAACTCAAGTGGGAGTTTCCCCATAATTGCTTCACAGCCCCCATATCCCTAGAATCCCCGCGCGACCCCAATTCCTGACAAACCACAAAGCTTCCATAAGCCCTAAGCCCTAAACCCTAGGTTTGTTGATGTCAGCCTTGGAGCTTGGGCCGATCCAACTTATCTATAGTGTGGGATGTACATGGATACCTTAAAACCTAAATAGTAGTTTCAAATTGTTTCCACTATCCCAATACAACCCCGTCATAACCTGAATATACTATAGCAGTTTCCATTGTATTTTCCATTATCCCAATATAGCCCCAATATATATAACCTTAATATATTAGAGTAGATTCCGTTGTATTTTCCATTATCCCAATATAACCTTAATATACTAAAGTAGTTTCCATTTTACCTTGCTTCATCCCAATATAACCCCAATGTAACGCTAACATGCCATAGTAGTTTCCATTTTATTTTCCATTATTCAAATTTAGAAAATTTAACCCCTATATAGACCCCTATATACATCGATATCCTAAGCCCTAAACTCTAAACCTTGCATCTTGTCCATGGAAGCTGAATTTGGTTCTGGCTGCTTGCGCCTGAGAACCTCCCCAGCGCATTTGACCCGTTCCAACCGTGCGGTCCCTTTGCACCCAAAAAGGCGCTGACCCTAATTACAGGGATCCCCCCAAAAGGAAAACCTAAATTCCTACAGAAACCTGGGTCTTAGATGCTTTCATTCCACACCTTGAGTTTCATCCAACCTTCGATTGCCATGGAGGAGCTAACGTAGGCTTTTCTTTGCATGGATACTGCTCTCCAGAACAACTTTCTGTAGTGCTCAGTAAATGAATCAGATGACCCCTGTTTAAAGGGCATAGCAGTTTGCGTATGCACTGAGGATGACACTAAACTAAGAGGCGCAAGCACATCTCCAAACACCAGATCAATGTCCAAAACCCAAGCCCCAGGCACGCAAGTCCCAAAGGCAGTATAGACGAGTAGCCGGCATGCCATCTTGCGCATGTCATGCAGTGTAGTCCCCTATCCCCAATGATGCCAATGATGTCACCCACCCCCGAGCCAACATATGCTCCCCTACCTTGTACTTTTACTACATGATTTGTTCGTGGAGGCGGCTTCTATATTTCCACAGAGGACACACTGAACAAACAGAACCCCAATGCACTCCCAAAGGTCATGGTGGCTGGGGCCGTGCTGGCACCAGTACTTCTTGCTGAGCCGCCGCCTGGATAAGGTTAAGGATAGGGTTAAAGGATAGGATTAAAGGATAGGGTTAGGGGTTGAGGGAGTTTAGGGCTTCGGGGGTTTAAGTTTAGGGCTAAGGATCTTAAGGGTCTAGGGTTTCAGGTTTAGGGAAAGTAGGAGTCAGGGAGTTTAGGGTCCAGGGTTTAGGGTTCAGGGGCCGGCATTACAAACTCAGCTGAGCGGTTTGGAGCTTATGGTTCAGGGTGGTGGATAGTAGGGAGTGGAGAAGTGACAACCATTATAAAAACTACATGGAACTACTGTATGCAATTTGGCGCTGAGAGTAGGGAATGGAGATACGGATCCATGTTATGGTGCCTATATGACCCGTATATTGGCCCCCATAATATAGTCCTCCATTCCGTGCTAACCACCAGGAAGTCAGGGTGCAGGTGAAAAGAGCTGGTCAGCACGTCCAAACAGCTTTCCAAGTATGACCGGAAGAGCTTTCTTGAAATCTATCCGGATGTGGAGTAAGATGGGTTTCACACCGTTGGCTTGATGAGGTTCAAGCGCGGAGATGTATGACCTGTAGAGTTTTCTTGAAATCTATCTGCCAAAAAGGAGGCTAAGACTACCATCCCTTCAAAAGGGTTAAATAAGGCTTTCCATGCAGCTATGGGGACGGATACCGAAACCCTAACATGTAGCTGTTCTTGACAAAGGTGTGCGGTTTGTTCTGACCGGCATGGAGGAGTTGCTAGGGTGGGGTCTGCACAGGCGAAGGTGTGACTGCCTCCTTGCATGCAGACAACATGTAGTCCAATCAGGAGACCGTGACATGAGGCACTGAAGCATCATCGTCATCATGCTATCTCACCGGCGTGAAGCTGCATGAACTCTACAACTCTTCAATTATGCACAGTTTGAAACATTCCTACCCCGGTACTCCTGAATGCTGAACTCGGACCTGGAAGCACAAAAGGTCTTCCGTGGTGAGAGAGGATGGCACTCCAGTTCTGTTTGAGCAGGCGCAGGGTTTGAGGGAGGCACAGCTAGGGGGGGTGGGGGGTGTTAGGTTTGGCGGTTTTAGGGTTTAGGAGAAATGGATCCTCACAGTAGTCCCTATATAATCCATTCTAGAGATTAGGGTTTAGGGTTTGCGGCTTCAGACGATAAACCGATAAAGGGACAGGGCGTCTCGCGGATTGTTTCGCAGACCATTCTCCAAGTGGAGTTCTCACAATTGTCGTTCTAGAATCATCAAGAGGATCCCCGTGATCGCTTTGTAATCCCCATAAACCCCTGACATCCCCAGCGGCCTCCAATTGGGAGGAACTAACGGCTGGAAGCCCAACAAGAATACGTTAGTTTCAAGACTCGCGTGTGGATAATTATCTGGCACAGGGTCACAAGGAAGGAAACACTCCCAACAAAGACGCCTGAAGGAGCCAACGAAGGTTTATTAGTGCCCCCTGTTAAAGGTACAATGTCACTCAAGGTGGGGCTCGAAGTCCCCCAATTATTTCGCAATTCTAACTTTCCTAGCTATAGCCCTGCTTCTAGCTACCCTTGAACCTTCAAGCATGGTCCTTCTCTTAAGCCTTTGGTTTCATTGAACCAAGGACCACAGCTCTCCAATTACCTAGACCTGTCATGTCCTGCGTCCTTCTGCGTATGACAAGCCTTCTCCAAACATTCCCACTTCCCTGGCCTCTTAGTCTTCCCCCGACATATTTACAGGGTCCCTAGAGGTTACCACTTCAGACCTCAGTCCAGAAAAAGAGCAGGGTCCGGACAGCCTTTTGCCGGGAGCATAATTAGGCTCTTCAAACCCTCATTTGTAGACGGCCGTAAACTCTAAACCCGAACTCCTTAAAGCCGACAACGCCAACACCTGCGACTCCAAAAAGCGAAAAGGTTCCACTCTGAAGTCTGAGCTCCAAGATTAGCGGGGGCTACTTGAACTTTGCAAAGGTTTGTGGTTTAGCTAGGGTAGTAGAGCTTATGAGTCTATAGGATCTCTGCGCGCATAACCCGAGTTTTGAACGACTGTTTAGGCACCTAACTGGGTTGCTGCCATGAAATTCAAAGCAAGTTATCAAATTTCTGGACCTGTTGTAGTACAGTGATGGGGCTTCCACACTATAACTGAACTTAATCCCGTTAACAACAGTCAGTCCTTTAACAACCATAGGTCCTTTAGCAACAATCAGTCCTTTAACAACAATAATAAGTCCTTCAACAACATTAAGTCCTTTGACAATAATAAGTCCTTTAACAACACTAAGTCCTTTAACAACACTAAGTCCTTTAGCAACCATCCAGCATTATGACTGCAACTGCTCAGACGGAATCCCCTTTAGCGGAGCTCCGGGCGGCAACATGGCTTGGAGTAAATTTGAAAGTTTCCCAAAATTAGGAGGAATTACCATTTTGGGGGTCCCCATAATAAGGACTATAGTATTTTGGGGTCTGTATTGGGGTCCCCTTATTTTGGGAGACTACCATTTTCTAAAGATGGAGCATGCCTCAAATACTTACCTGTCCAGTGGGCAGAACTGGATGGGAGCTTTGGGGTGCTTGGGGTTCCCAAAAGCTTCTCATCGTAAACTTCATGGTTTAGGGTTTAGGGTTTAGGGCGAATCCGAAGCCCTAAACTCTTAAGGCTTCAGTCTCAGGATGTGCAGGATTTATCATGGGTGGGGGGTCAAAACCATTGCCTGTTTTCGAGTACCCTAAATATTAGGGGCCGTACTATACTCGGGACCCAAAAGGGAGCATAAGTTTGGCCTAGGTCCTCTTTTCTTGCAGTCTATCTTGCTGGTGTTGAATGGGGACTGTATGCACGTGTTGCTTGAGGCGTATGCACGAACGTTAAGCAGAAGTCATTCTGGGGATTCCGTTCTCCACTCCCCTTAGAATATCAGTAAGTGACAAGGGGGTTCCAAGCTTCTCCTGCAATTCTGCAGCTCCCCCTGCGATAAGCCCTGAAGTGCTCTCCTCGCTGCAGCTACGGCTCCGCAGAACCTGTAGCACCCCCCAGCCCCAAACTAGTGGAGCCCAACATATTACCCCTTCAAAGGGACAGTAGTCTTCCTTGAGGCCTTTTGAGGTTCTACTGTTGTTTGTTGGGAGGCTAGCCTCCGTGGAGACAAACGGGGAGAGCTTATTCCAAACTCATGATGTGTTGTCCTCTGAGCAAACCCGGAGCAACAGATTGTCACCTCACTAGTTTCTACAACCACCTGGCAACAGTGTACCCGGCCCTGCGTGGTGAAGGTTACTTTCAAACATAGGTCACTCACCAGGCCCACATGCGTTGAGCCCACAGGCCCCTGTTCTTGCTGGTTGTTCCTGGAGAATGGAGGAATGGATAGCTGTTCATAAGGGTTTAGGGTTTAGGGTTTAGGGGTAGTGCCCGTGCTCATTTCCATTCTTTCATTCCTTACTAGCAACCAGCAAGTGGCTTGATAGCCAAGGCAGTCTCTGCTATCGCAGACCCATTCATTCTGCGCAGCCTTGACAGCACCCAGCACGCCTGCCCAACGGGCTTTGCTAAAACAGGGTTGAAGTGGAGGTTTCCCAAAATTAGGGGTACCTTTTGGGGTTTGTAATCAGAAGGACTATAGTATATTGCGATCTATATTGGGGTCCCCCATTTTGGGCAACTACCAAGTAATCCCAGACAATTTCTTTGAACCCTAAACCCTAAACCCTAAACCCTAAGCCTCTACGATGCTTTGGGGCCAGCTGGGGAATGAAAGTCGTAGCCCCAGGGTACATGGCCAAAGTCCATGGCACCCAAAACGATCCGCAAGAGTAACCCAGAGAATCCTTACGAGCTGTTTAAGGTTTAGGGCTTAGGATTTAGGATTTTAAGGTTCACCGGTTGTTTAAGGTTTAGGGCTTAGGGTTTAGGGTTTAGGGGTTTAGGATAAACCAGAAACTTCAGGCCCCAGTCCTGCCAACCAGAGGAGCAACTTGCCAATTTATGAAGGAAGGATGGAACGTCTTCACAAGAACAGAGGGATATCTGCAAGATTTCTTAGACATAAATCTCTACAGGCATGCCTGATCAGTTTGCCTCCAGATGGTAGGTTGTCAGACTGCTAGAAGACATCCCCCTACACCCTACACCCCAAGCCCTAAACCCTAATCCCGAAGCCCTAAACCCTAAACCTTAACAACATTTAGGGTACATTAACTGGGACGCCCACCAGATAGGCAGTTTACCGAGGCATGGACGATGCCTCCACCCAAAGCCTAATTGAATGCCTACAACTGGGTTGCTGTTAAGCAACTTTAGGGTTTAGGGTTCAGGGTTCAGGGTTTAGGCCTGGGTTGCTGTTAAGGAACTGAAGCTAAGATGCTCTAATATGGAAACAGTATTATTTGGTAACCTAACTTAAGTTCCTGAACGGCAATCCAGCAATGGGGTTTGGTGATAGATTGTGTAGGGCTCTACTTCACTTTTGTGCACAGGTACACAAGGGCTATAAGGAAGTGTGTCCTGATTGTTCAGGCTTCTACTTCGTTAAACCCTAAACCTTTGCTTTGGAGTCTCAATCCCAATGGTCTTGTTCGTGAGGTATATCCCCAGATTCCCTTCTAGGTGCCTTCCTTCGGGGGTCTATTTTGTCTGGGATTACCCTAAACCATATGATAAGGACCCTAAGGGATGTACCTTATACTGGGGGGGGAGCACACGCACCGATGGAACGCCAATGGAACTGTGGATACTAAGAAGCCCTAACCTTTAAAACCCTAAACCACATGGACTATAGCACCACACTGCCCCATGTTTAGGGTACTAAGCGTTGTGCAGGGCTTGTTGTATTCACCTAATTGCAATGGCAGTGCCCAGGTAATTTGCTGTTCTACTTGGCCTCCAACTGGTTCTACACCTATGACTTCAATGGCTTCAATGGGCACCAGCTATGGGACTGCATTCAGAAAGAAGGGCTTGGGGTGTAGGAATTTGAAGGGCTTTGGGCTTAGGGGAAGCGTTGAGGGTTTACTGGGGTTTCAGGTATACAGGGGAGCATTGAGAGACGAGAGTTCATGAGGATTCACAGTTGACAGGTTGGGTGGTAGGGTTGGGGTCAAGGGTTTGCGAATTAGTGTCTTTGGAACCCTATGCTGTTGAAACGCAGAGGCCTCAAGAAATCGAACAAGGTTGCGAGTTTATCATGCTACGTGCTTTCTAGGAGATGATTTTGGTAATTATTCTGGCTCCTGAAGTAGTTCTACCGTGTCTCCTTTCCACGTCGGAAAATTCGGGAAAGTTTACATGCACAAACAGCAGTGAGTTGCTAGCGGCAAGTATTTGTGCCAATTGCTGAAGTGCCCAAGCTCTTCATCAGCAATGCAAGCGCACATGGTAGTTTCCCAAATTCATGGGACCCCCAATACGGTACCCCTAATTTCAGGACACCCCCACATAGTTCTGAGCCGTGGCATGCTTAGATTCTGGATTTTGGTTCGCCGTGAACCCAGGATTCTGGCAAGGACCATGACATGAACCATAGTCTGAACTCCTGAATGGGGGTTACATAGGGGAGTACGTAGGGTAATATAGGGATATGTAGGATTTAGGGTTTAGGGTCTAAACTCCTTAAAGGGGGTTGTATAGGGGAGTATTATAGCGCTTATAAAGGGGGATACTAGGAGTTTAGATTATAGCTCACACGACTCCCTACTCGCAACCCCTGTATAGTCTGGAAAGTGTACCCTCGTAATTTTCTTCACACTTATATATATATATGTAAATGTACATATTTATCCTGCAATACCCCTCTTATGAGAAAATCCCAAAGGAGCTGCCGTGCTAGCCAAGACAAACATTCCGATAGACTTACATGGAACACCAAACCTGGCCGAATCAAGAATACCGTGGGTTTTCATGTCAGCTTGCAGAAGAATAAGGATTTTGGAATGAGAGAGGGAGAAACTGTCATGAGTCCGACGTTCGATGCAAAGCCCTTTTTCTCGGTAGCTGAGTACGTAAGCTTTAAACTTCAGGGGTCTGTAGAACCCTACCAAGTAAAAGGTCACCCTTCATGGCGTTGGGCCTAGGATAGTGCGATGCCCATTTACTTCCTTCATATCCCACGGTGTAAGCTTGCAGCAGTGTAACCCTTATCCGAACTACACTCCATACCGTGGACCCTGAGCCCCAAATCCCCAACCCTAAGCCCTTGACCCCATTCCTCACACACTTGAATGCTGAACCTCTACCTGACACTTCCCAAAAGGGACCTTCTGTCCTGATTATTGATGCACAGAAGGTTTGGGATATCATCATTTGGGTAACGTACCCCCTTACTGGAAGTACATTAACGACATTCAATCGTGAACTCTGTCTGAAACTGAGACCCTGACCAACCAATACTCAATCACTTGCTCAACCCCTAAATCCTAAACCCCCACGCCCTAAACCGCTACCACACTGTACACCTTTAAACCCAGAACTCTGCAGACCCCTAAACGCTGCCGACCTAAAGCCTACAGTCGCCTGAAATGAGTCACGGTTGGACATGATTTGCAATTTGATTTGAAAAAAATGAATACGGAACAGAAAGAAGGATGTCTAATAATAAACTCATGGGGAACTAACCCTAAACCTTCCTTCCAACCCTCTACCCGAAGCCGCTAAGCCCAATGCCCCAATCTTCCAAACCTTCAACCTTCCCCAAAGCCCCAAGCCCCGAGCCCTCTGTCCCCCAAGCCCAAAACCCCACACCCTTATACCTTTTAGGGTATGGGATTCCTTCTATTTATGCAAAAAGGACACTGATTTCTTCCTAGGGTAATGTGGGCTAAGTAAACTTAAGGTTCAATGTCCGCACACGCGGTCTCAACTCCGCTGTCTTCTGGGCTGCACAAATGCTTGCAGCATGGCGCTTCGGGAAGGCCTTGGCCTGGGTCCATTAGGTGGGATGTAGGGGGTTATACAGGGATGTAGGGTTTAGGCTTTAGGCTTTAGGGTAGGAGGACATATAGGTGTATTTGGGGATAAATAAGGGAATACAGGGATTTATGAGGACCATCCTTTTTCCAAAAAAAATATCTGAAGGTATTCATAGTTGACCACAGTGTACTAAGAAGGATAGTTATAGGTATAACGATGGTAACAATAGTATAGCCAGATATAGATGTAGTCATAACAACAAAACTACTAGACATATTTCCGGTAAACCGCCCCCGCCCATCAATATGGACTGTAAGGGAGCACGGTGATTATGTTAGAGTTCTCTTGTATTACCATGAAACCTAAACCTTAAACCCCTAAACCCTAAACTCTAAACCACTACTACAGGCTGGGGGTCCTCCGAATATTTCCGGGTCGTATCTGGCTATTTATCTCTCGGGCATATACCGTCGACCAACCCTAAACCCTAAACCCTAAACCCACCCAAGTTTCAGAACAACAGCATAAACCATAACAAGGACTGCATCCCCACGGCTGCCCCAGCCCTAAACCCTAAATGGGAGTTTCCCAAAATTGAGGGTACCCTTTTGGGGGTCCCAATAATAAGCACTATAGTATTTTGGGGTCTATATTGGGGTTCCCTTATTTTGGGAAACTACCAAATCCTTCCGCAGTTGTGATTGTAGAAGGTGTTGGATGCAGATGGGCCATCGAAACTGCGCGCGAGGCCTGCCTGGGAGCTGAAACAACATCCCTTGAGTAGTATTTTATTTGAGGATACTATGGTACGCAATATAGAGTAAGATCATATCCTCCTTTTGGGGTATAGTACTTGAGATACGCAATATAATCTTACTAGGTTCAACCACCAAAAAAAGTTACTCCCTTGCATTGCTAGCGACTTATCTGGGTTGCTGTTAAGGAACTTAAATTAAGTTACCATAATGGGTATCCATAGTAAATACTAGGGTTTCCCCAAAATAGTAAGTCAAATTAAGTTGCCTAACAGCAAATAGTTATAGGGTTTAGGGTTGGTCAGGGTGTAGGGTTTAGGGTTCCGGGTAATGTGGGGCTTTCTCGAATGAGGTGTCTCTTTTCGGGGATTATTCAGGCATATACGACCCAATGGAGCTTCAAATGGAAAAGCAATTGGAACATGAACTAGAAATTGGGATGAAAGAGTGGTCTAGAAGGTTTAATGTTTCAGGAAATTCGGGGGCCCTTTCAGGCTCATGTAGGAGTATAGAGGGTGGGTATAGCGATAGATAAGGATATGATGCCGGCAATCGGTTCGCCAGCCTCCTCCACATGCTTCAAAGGTGTCAGCGGTCACAGGGATGGGGCCTTACACGGTTTAGGGTTTAGGGTTTAGGGTCACAATCCTGGTGTTTGTCGGTGCTGTCGTCGCGTCTCAAGAGTACCAATAGTCACAGGGATGGATCGTGATGGCCCTCCGCAACTGTCATTGTTTTTGCAGGCTCATATTGCGACGCATTTCAAAGGTAGTCACAGGGATGGGCTTGGTTCTCACCTTATATAGACTTTCTATACAACCACAACTCTCTGTAAACCTTCTCGTAAGCCGCATTAAAAAGCCTCGATAAACACTCCAAAAACCTAATGTGAACCACAAGACCCCAGACCACAGGGCACAGGACCGCGGGGTGGGGTATAAGATAGGTTATAAGCCCTCTAAAGCCTCTATAAACTTTCATTAAACCACAAGATCCAGACCACAGCCACAGGCACACAGGGGAGGGATGGAGACAATGAGTTTAGAAGATAGCCACCATACACGGGGATGTTCTCAATTCTCCCCATATCTCCACCAGCCGTACCGCAGGATGGGG
>CAJNIZ010045462.1:28382-43020 GCA_905231905.1 Symbiodinium pilosum
GAATTACGTAGGCCATTTGTAAGTGTATATGGTATGGGGATGCAAGAAGATATTGATATGGATAAAACAGGGTTATTTATAGATGTGCAGATAGCCAGATGGATTATCACTCCTACGCAGTGTCTCTGAGGTTTCGAGAGGGTCTCAGAAGGAGGTCTTAGAAGGACGCAGAAGCTATTCCTGGTGGAATATTGGAGACGATCAAATACCAAAATCTATCACAGCCCCAAGGATCGTGCCTCAAACTGCCGGCATGGTTGGAATCTTGTACACAGAATCAGACTCCAAAAGTGGCGACAGTCACGAAGATGCCACCTTCCAGACACCCAATCCCAGTGACTGTTGGCACCTTTGAGGTTGCGAAAGTCTAACAACAACGACAGTTACGGAGATTGCGCGCGTTCGTGTCCCTCCCCCGTCCCAGACCACACCAGAGGGGGGGGGTCATGAACGTCAGACGCCTGACCATATATTGGGCTATATTGGGGTCCGTAATTTTGGGGAACTGCAACAGACTTGTAGGGTTTAGGCTTGGGGTAAGGTGCAGGGCAAAAACAAATTGCATGCAGAACGGAACATAACCATTACGTGTAGGGATATGTTGGGATTGTTCGCAAAACTCGGGTTCGCTTTTTTCTTTACGTCTAAATCTGTTTTTGAGCGCTATGGTTTGTGTGGCTGCCGTAGACTTCGCCATGACCGCAACCTGCTGACCATAGTCACATATTGGCTGGTAACTACTCTGTAGATGGCACCCGCCCATCGACAACCTCATGAGGGGGGGGGGCTTTATTGGGGGCATGGCTTGCAAGTATTTCTTGACCGCATGCCCAGAACTTGTCGGACAGTTGGCCAAGACTGATCCGGACTTCGAATTCAGCATACTCTCACATCTGTGCACCTTCGTTGCTTGTAGATTGAAAGGTTTAGGATACTTAAAGCTGCTCGGGTTCATTTGTGATTGTTTTCTGTCAGTGGCCAGTACTGCTAATTTGTAACAGTGACCCTCAAACGCATGGTTACGCTTGTTGTATCAATAATTTTTCCTTGATGACTACGACATACCACCACGTAGAATGGCGTAATCTAATTTAGGAATTTCTGAGAAGCATATACGGCCCCAAGTCGTTAACCTAACATGAACCCCCTGCGTGATTCCTATATATCTCAGGTGTTCCTGTCAGTTTCCATGTTTGGGAGCCCCCATGTATCTTAAGCTTGAGAAGAACCAGGAACGGCATGATCCTGGTTTGCCTGGGCCTCCTCGTTTCCATGGGCTGGGCCCTGCAGGACTTGAGGAGTTTAGCATCTGGGGCCCCGCTGCCAGAGTTTTACCGCATGGCTTTGAATCTGGCATCCTTTCAGCTAGACCCTAAACAGGATAGGTTCGAAAATGTCCTTTAGTCTTTACTGCCCTTAACCCCATATACACTCCTTATAAAGCCGTAAAAGTTTACTTTTTATAGGGCAAAAGTTTGCTTTTGATAGGGCCCCCGAACCTACCCTAGTAAACACTGAACGCACACGAGGCTCAGTCTTCAAGAGTTAAGGGATGTCTAGAGTCTGAGCTTTGAGCCTTCAGGGTGAAATTGCAAGGAATTAAATTTCAGTTACTATACTATCCCCCTGGGTTCAGGGTTTAGGGTTTAGGGTAATGGAGAATCAAATGGAAAAGAAAATAGAAGATGAAATGGAAACAGGGGAATAGAGGGAATTAAGGCGTTTCAATGGGTTGAGAGAGGCTTGGGAGATAGGGCAACAAAGGCAGGCTTTTGGTTGAGTATGATTGTGCGCAGTTCTTGATGTTTCTGGGGGGGGTGTTTGGACACATATCTGGGGCATGAAAGGATGACTGCCAAAACCCGAAGCACTAAGCTAGACCTTCTAGCACATCCCAAGCTACGTTCTGATGACTGATGATGCCAGGCTGCGTGAACCCAGAAGCCTGGACTAGATGAACTTGGTAATTTCCCTTTTTGAGCTGATGTTCTCGCATCCCAAAGTATTAGGCTCCACATTACAATTGTTTGCATCAAAAACGCGTCGCGTGCCAGAATTTCACATTGACACGACCTCTACACGACCAGTTCTGTCATACGTCAGGCCCGAGGCCCAACGAGCCAAAGTGAGATCAGACAAACAACATGCCGACCCTGCACTGACATGGAAGAAGCCCTTACACTGGAATAAGCCCCTTTGAACGGAAAATTGTCCACAAGGAGCTCTTCTTTGGAGTTTCATGTTGGCTTGGAGGAGGGTAGAGCGCAGTAAGATTCATAAGATCGGCAACTTTGTTTCAGATCCCATTGGAGATTTCTCAAGAGAATCCCCACAGAATCCTAGGTAAGAACTCCCACAACATCCGCCTGTGATTCCCACATATCCCAGGGTCCCTTTTGGAAGCCCCTAAACTCTTGGATGATAGAGGACAGTGCCACCGTTGTATGCCACGGGCATATTGGTTGGGACAAAGGCTTCCGGACTGCAACCTTCAACTTACTGGGCGGGGAGTAGGGAAGAAGGGAATTTCGTCCATAGGGATGATACAGGGGTTATGTAGGGATAATATTGCTTCATTCCTTGCTGAGAACCAATAAGTTCCAAGTGTTAGAGAGGCGTGTTGGAGGATGTTTTACGGTGCGGTTCCTTTTTCTGGTGGTATATATCCACCGTGCTCAAGTCTTGTTCAACTAGGAGGACTTGGAAAACAGGGTTTTAGGGTTCAGGGTGCCACCACAGCATCTAGCTGTGTAGACATTTAGGGGAACACTGTTTTCCCAGTATTCGGCTACTTTGCAAAGTCCTCCCAGACCCTAAACCTCAATCCTTAGACCCTTCACCTTAAATCCCAGAGCTTAATCCCTAATGGAGCCATGTCTAGGCTTCCTTGTTTTCCGAAGCCTTACTGGAACGCCACGCCTTTATCGGATGCTTCAGAGGTTTCTTGGACAAGCAGCTGTCCCCGTTCTATACCCCAAACTACCGTGGTCCTTAGCATAGGCACCAAAAACGGACCTAGATTTTGGTGCCCCCCTTAGCCCATGATGTCAGGTACCCCTTGTGCCCTCGATTTCTGGCGAGATGCATCGCACTCCTGGCATGATTCCATGTGAGTCTTCTTGCTATTGGATTCCATTTGGCGCTAGGCGAGCCATGGGGCCATCGATTTTGACATGTAAAAATGCACAAGACACACCTTACCCCCCTAAACTCTAAGCCCTAAGTCCTCACACCTTACACCTATATCCAAAATCCTAAATTCCATGGCTTGGGTTCAGGGTTTTTTGGATTTAGGGTTTAGAGTCTAGGGTTTAGGGGATCTGCTTCTTCTGGTTGCTTGGTGTCGAGAGAACGAAGTATAGGAATCTGTGGTCTAGGGTGCAGGGTGATTGGGGATTGGGACGAAGGGTTTGTGGTTTAGGATGAGGGTTAGGAATCAGGATTAATGGGCCCTAAACCCTCGACCCTGAACCCTAAACCCTATCAATCTGCATTGAATCATAGACCCGGTGCCCTGGAGCCTACTTGAGAAGGGCCTCAGGTGTTTTGCGCAATGTACCTCAGAGTAGAGAGAATGTATTTGGTACTGTCCTTGAATAGCGGACCCCAATATAGACCCCCAAGTATTACAATTACGGGGACTCCCGAAATTGTACCCCTAATTTGGAGAGACCCCCTACGTCATTATCCGAAATGCTACCCGTTTGTTAACAGCTTCTGCAGAGGTTTTGTAGCTTTGAGGAGTTCACTTCCGCCAATGGTAGCTGCATGTTCCAGGCCCAAACAAGGGTTCAGGGCCAAGTCCAGGGTTGTGCAACAGAAGCTCTGAGGGCCGGAAACGGCAAAGCTAGATCTCAAGCGTTAAGCCGCAAGTGATGCAGTATGGTCTTCAACGCTGCTTCTCACCCCTGCAGTGTCACCTATATTATGTAAGCGCCCACAAAGCTCGAGGCGACCTGGACCTCAAGGCCCAAACCCGAAAGGCCAAGCTCGCTAAACCCTCAACTCAATCCTCTACAGCTCTATGTTTATAAACATCAAACCAAAAACTACAAACCCTAGAGCGTGAAGCAAGCCTCAATTGTTTCAAGGCAGGCGTGGCGTCCCATGTTTATTTTCGCGCTGCCCGGGCCTGAGTCTACCAGGGGATGGATTGAAGTCGGAAATTGCCCCTAAACCCTCAACCCTACGCCCTAAACCAAAATCCCGGCGAAGGGTTCTGGCGGCTTCGCATCCCGGGGACTTGGGCTTTAGTCAAGTAGGCCTAGACCCTGATCCCCTAAACCGCCAAACTTACAAAACGCCTAAACCCTAAACCTCTAAACCCTAAACCTTAAGCCCTTAAACCCATAAACCCCTGAACTCTGAACCCCGAACCCCAAACCCTAAACCCCAAACCCTAAACCCTAAATTAAGAGTATCGGCTTCAAGCATGGGATGGTCGGACAGATTTCCAGGGGGGTTCTGCGGTTATCCAAGGCTCTAACGGGTTTCGGGCTTGGGGTTTAGGGTTTGGGGTTCAGGGGTTTAGGCTTCAGGGTTTGGGGCTTAGGGTTTAGGGTTCAGGGTCCTGAGTTTAGGGTTTGGGTTTAGGGCAAACACCCGTACTAAGGGCCTTTAGCCCAGAATAGTGGCTTTCCAGGCCTCCATTGCGGGTATTTGGGACAAAGGCGTGCAGAGTTTTGGGACTAAGGAGATCAAGGCGTCTAGTGCTGAGGGTCTAGGATTGGATTTAGGGCCTAGTTTAGGGTTTAGGGTGGCAAGCACAGCTGTTGATAAAGTGCAATGAGCCCCATGTCACCGCCATTAGATCTTGCCCAGGGCAGAAAGAAATGATGACGTTGACACTTGCTCTGCTCAAAACCAGTACCTACATATTATATGTAACAGTCTATATGTCATATGCATATTTATCTATATGCCGGACCCATCATGACGAGCCTCGGAATGTACTTTTTGGAGTAATCACATCTCCCAATCCTCCCCCTAAGCATCAGCCCCCACACCCCCATTATGATAAATATGTACTGATGCCATATTGGGGGGTTGACATTATGCGGCGGAGTTTTTGGTAGTTTTCTGTTTATTTGTTTCTTTTTCTGCGTTCTACCCCCGATTTCATTAAATCCCGCGGACGTCTCCAAACCCTGCAAAAACAAGTCAAATCCCGCTCTTGGACTCCTGGCTACTATGACTTACTAGAAGGATCCTTACATACCTTTGGAGATACCATTCTGCTCTGGAGCAGAATGCCATAGAGCAAAATTATTCAAATCCCTTATACACCTGTTTCCGAAATGTTCTCACGAAGCCCAATAGATTCATTGCCGTAGTTGATAAAATCCCTCACCTGCGTCCCAAGTTTTGTCATAGGCCAGTACATTCAGAGCCACGATTAATCGAATCCCTTGCGAGATTTTCTCACAGAGCCCAACAGCTTCAGTGCCAGAATTCATCAAATCTCGTACGCGTCCCAAATTTTCTAATCGCCCCCAAAACGTGGGGCCTTATGCAGGGTGGGGATTGTTTTTTTTCATCCGGGGATGGCATTCGGTATGCTCATGCAGCCGCGGCTACCACGTTGGAGACGAGCCTTAGCGGTGAAGCCCCTTTGCAGGTCCACTAATCCCCTTCCCCCAGGTTGCTCCCCATCTCCTTGTTTTTTTCAACCTGGTGCTTAGGAGGTAATGGATTATAGGGACTAGTCTTAGGG
This sequence comes from Symbiodinium pilosum, assembly GCA_905231905.1. Classification (NCBI taxonomy): domain Eukaryota; class Dinophyceae; order Suessiales; family Symbiodiniaceae; genus Symbiodinium; species Symbiodinium pilosum. Next base: position 34,096 of record CAJNIZ010045462.1, read on the forward strand.
ATTATATAATTATAGGGACTACTGTAGGGATCCATTCCCCCATTCCCCCCTAAGCACCAGGGAAGTTTTCATACAGGTGGATCAAACTTGTGTCAAGACACCGAGCAAGTTTGGAGTCGCAAGACGCGCAGCCATCAAAGAGAATCACAAAGCGAGCTATTCTACACAGTTTAGTGTTCGGAGTTTGGAGCTTAGGTCAAGCATGAATGATACCTTACACCGTGTCAGGGAACGGCATGTGTCAGATATATGACAGATCCTATCTATCTGAACTCATTTCACGATGTCCGCAGGTCCTACATTCCAATCTACTTGTTGGTGATATGCCACAGAGTTCGAAGATTTGTTAAAAACCTGGGTAGGCCCTGGGATATTCAATATTTTCCCTAATGGCTTTAATAAGGGACCCTATATACTAATATTTTTCAAGGGGTTTTAGGGGCCAACCCAGAAACAGAGGTTCCTTTTTAGGTTTCCTTCGAGTTTTACAACGAGTAAACCCGTTGGGAAATATAATACCTTCAGGCGAAGACGGCAAACTTAAATGCCGGAGGGTTTAGGGTTTGGGGTTTAGGGTTTAGGAACCACTGCAAGCCACCCGAAACCCGAAACCCTAAACACTAAACTCTAGTAGCGCCATAGGCTGGGCGCTGCGGATGCCATCTATCAGAACTATGCGCTGCTGGGATGATTCAATGTGTATGGGTGATGTAGAGGCCTAAACTTACCTCTGCTTATTAGCAGAATGCTTGCATGGAAGCCAAAACATGGAAATACTGGATATAGGGGGTTATAGAGGCAGTACTATAACGATCCATTCGTTCATTCCTTGCGGACCAAGGGTAAGTAAATAATTGTTGGTCATAGGGGCCCCTTAAAAGGAGGACTCTATGGGGTTGAGGGTTTAGGGTTATGGTAAGGGCGTCAATGAGTCAAATAGGCCTTGGGAAAGTCAACTTCAAATGCAATGCAAACAAACTGAGTCTACATAGGAGGTTTTTCGGCATTGGATGTAGCCGTTGGACTAGAACAGGGTCTTGGGGTATGGCGTATTATACTTATGCTGAATCAGGCTGGTGCCAAGAATTTTGGATGTCGGATTCGTTCGCTGAGCATGAGCTTAGCGTGTAGGATTTGCAGTGTGAAGTTGGGTCTTACCCATCTTCATGGCATGGGTCAACATACGGCTAACTACGGCTAAGACTGGGGGCATCAACTAGCACGCTGAGCTGCCAACCACTAAGTAGCCAATACGGAGCTGATGAATAAGAAAATGGCGAGCGTGGAGACCGGCAGGAGAAGAGGGCCACTCATCATTTGAAACTGCCTATAACCTCTGAAGCCGTGTCTCTTCCCATATTATCCGTGTATCACCTTGAATATTGCATGCCTGCTCTTAAAAACACCCATGAGCCTTAAAGTGCCCCTGCTGCTTGACAGTCTAGGTATTGGCTGATGTCCACCGTGGCCGGGAGCAACGTGCGGAAGACGGTGATGTACTCTGCTGCCTACAAGGCCTCATGGAGCCTCCCCACCCCAGTCAGACCTCCTTTCAAAACTTTACATCATATCAGTCCAAGCATTCGTGAGTGCTGATGCCGCAGTCCCTCTGTTTGGCCTAGTACTCCGCTCCCTCACGGTTTCAGGTTCAGTTTTTTAGGGTTTCGAGTTGAAGGTGTAGTGCTTGGAGATAAGGCTCTGAAAGCATGTAGAGACGAATGGAATTGCACTGGGGCAATATGCAGTTGATGTCGCTGAGAACTAGTATCCTGTTCCCCTGATATGAAACACACCTTAAACATGCCCCAGTATGGTCTCATAATGTACTCAGGGGTGGGTTCCTTCGTAGGTCATTTGTGGCCTTTTGTTTACCAGCTACGCACCTGGAACCTTTGGGCAATACAACCTCAACCAGACAATGAGTGTGTTATTGTGATACACTTAATATTACCCCATACAAGGATTGTCAGCGGTTGGACCCTAAACCCTTGCAACTACTAGCTGGAATGCTCGACCTTTCTCGGAATCTGAACCTTGAACCCGAAAAAACACATCCTATCCGAAGAAGAAACATGCAACTAGACTGCAGGGAGTCCAGTCCCTGGGCGCCGGGATGGCGGCTAAGCTGGCAGTTATCATTACCTGGAGCTGTTGGTGTGTGCCCTTCAGGTCTAGAGTTTAGGGTTGAAAGCTTAGAGGGTTGGGTTTAAGTGCGCAGGGTTTAGGTTTAAGGCTTGGCATTGAGACCTTAGGGTTACGTTTCAGCTTTAATGCTGGGGGTTGAGAGTTTGAGGCTTAGCTTTTGGCGCTTAGAGTTGAGGGTTTAGGTTTGAAGCGGGCACCTTCGGCGGGACCTTCGGCTTAGATAACCATCTATCTCGAGATGTCGTCAAAGTTGTTTGGGTCATCTGGCGGCCCGGACTTTACAATGAGCTTGCTGATATGTGTTGATGAAGCCCAGGGGCTAAAATGCTCCACTTCATGACAGTTATGGTGCTCACCCTAGGGAATCGGGGAAAAACGTGTGTCGTACATGAGGAGCTAGGAAGCGCTCAACATGATTTTCCTAAAGCCCCTAGGCTGTTGTTGAGCAAATGCTGGTGAGTGACAGAATAAACAGGAGTTAAGAGGCATGTTTACTGTTCTTTAGGGTGCATTGTGCCCAGCAGGGCGCCCGCTTGAAGGAGGCATAGGCTTGCATCACGGAAGACGAGGCTTCCAGCGAGGGTGGCATCCGCACGTCAATCTTGGTAGACCTCATACACAGATGCGAGGTGGGGAACAGGAAGAGCGCGGACTATGCCGGTGCCACTTGCAACGGCTCGCTCGGTGGCAGGGTCTTCTGCCAAGGCGCCAGTGGCTGAGCCTGCGAAGGCAGCTGGGGCCAAAGTTGCGCCAGCAAGGCCGCCTGAGGCTGCAAAATCCGAGCCAGAAAGAAAGCGGCAGCGGCAGTAGTCTTCGGAATTTAGGGCCTGATTGTAGCAATAAACAGAGGGGTCCCACAGCGCTGCCTTGACTGTTGTTAAGCCGTGGTCATACAGCCTACTCACCAGAACATGAAACCAAACGCAACTGAGCCTATCAAGCCGAAGCCCCTGACTGCAGACACCCTATCAAGTTTCATCCGCTAAGCTTTCAGCACAACCTGAGTTGAAAAGAGAATGGCATCTGTAAACCCCCCAAAAAAGTGTACTCCTGCTTACAGCGACTCCCAAAAAGAACATAAATATGTTTGAGACTACCATCTACGGCGCTTTTTGATGCAGCTCCGTCAGGTACCAGCCTTAAATCAAAGACAAACCCTAGAATCCAAAGCTTAACACCCTAAATCCACAAGCCCTGAACACCAAAATCTTTGACTCTCCCCCTCAAACCTCCAACCCCCAAGTCCTAAGTCCTATACGCAAAAATATTCTGCCATATTATAATATAGTAGTTAGTTTCCATTTTATTTTCCATTATCCCCATATTAACCCCAATACCCCATTATACTATAGTAGTTTCCATTTTGCGTTACTTTGAAGAGTTTGGGCCCTTTTGGTTTTCGATTCTATCACCTAATTTTAGGGGTACCCAAATAGGACCCCAATTTTGGGAACTACCCTTTTACACAAGGGAGGCCTACAGACACCCTTAACCTTCACAGCCTTAAGTCCTAGGTTGCCCAAAGTGGGCACTTTTCAAACTCATCCCGATATAATCCAGGATGTAGGGCTTTGGGTTTAGGGCTTAGGGTATAGGGATGTGGTTCCAGTCTTGGTAGGTATGTTACGAAACAGTACATGTATCTATCATCTCATAGGCGTAGGAACTTATAGGTAGCGGAAGATATTACCTAGTTGTGACTTGTGCTTTCCTTGGATACACAAGGTTTAGGGTCGGACTTTGTGCGATATGGGGGTCTTTCAAAATACGGAGCCCATACAGACCCTGGCGAAATCCACGGAGGTATATGTTGGGATATCTCTCTATGTTCAAAACTTATTTGAGTTGTTGACCGGCGGTCTGTAAAACCAAAACAATCCTAACCCTAAGACTCAAAAATCCTGTGCCCTAAGACCTAAATCCGAACACCTAAACCCTGAACCCAAATTCCTAGACCCTGAACCTTAAATCCTGATCTCTAAACCCTAATCCTTAAACCCTAATCCATCAACCCTAATCCATCAACACTAATCCATAAACCCTGAACCCTAATCCCTAAACCCTAATCCTTGATCCATAAACCCTAAACCTTAATCCATAAACCCTAATCCCTAAACCCTGAAGCCTAATCCCTAAGCCGTAAACCCGAAGCCCCACAGTCTCTTGGCCTCCCCCCAACCTTAATCCCTAAGCCCTAATTCCTACATCCTTACTCCAAAATCCCTAAACCCAAATCCCTAAACCCTGAATCCGAGAAACCTTCCCCCAGGCCTGGCTCATCGACCTGGAGCCACTTTTTTCGTACCGGCAGCAGGTCTTTGCCTTGGGGTCTAGGGCGTTAAGTACCCATTAGGGTAACATTAGGGTTCTATTTGGGTTGTATTCGGATAATGGAAAATTCAATGGAAACTACTATCTAAGGTTTAGGGTTTAGGGGTTTGGGTTGTGTGGGTGGGAGGAGGTTGGGGGCTTTGCTGGAGTTTAAGGTGTTGGGGCTTCAGGGTCTCTAAGGCTTTGGGGAGAGTTCTACCAAGCGATAGACGTCCTGCTCTTTTAAAGTCCGGCAGAAGTCTGCTGAATCCTCATAGAATCGAACCGAGGAAATTGGGGCTTGCATGGCCTCCAAATATTCTAGTTTCTGCTTAATTTAAAGGCTGTTATATGCTTACCTGTGCTCCTAGGTTTTGGTGGGCGTTCAAACCTGCAATCCCATTTCAAACGCGTGGCTCGAACATGGGTTCTCAAGAATGGCCAGCCGAGATTCGGGTAGGAGCCTCCAGGTTCCGTCGGACAATCCCATCTTGCCAGTAGCAAGCCCCCTCACGCCATCAATATGAGCCATAGGGGGATCATATAGGAAAGTATTGTAGGGTCTGTTAAGGGAGATACTCGGAGTTTAGACTATGCATACATTAGGGGAACATCCGTCATCAGGACGGTGTGGACTGCAAGGTTGCTGATGGCCCCTGATTCCACAACTAATGTAGCAGATTGAGTAACTGCCCGCATAACCTCCTCATAGGCCTTCTGGAACTACAGTATATTATCTTACTAGGTACCCCAGTAATACCCTTTGCCCCTTTCATTTTGGGTCTCCTTATTAAAGCTGAACAGTAGGAACAAAAAGGTACCCTCATTAATGGGTTGCTGGGGAACCTAGAATCCTTACATAATGTATAGTAGTTTCCACTTGATTTTCCATCATCATCCCAATTTCCCTAAACCCTAAACCCTAAACCCCAATATATCCCCTATATAGCTTAGATTGTATCCCAAAAGCCCTACTCAGGGTTTTTAGGTCACCCCAGACCTAATATAACCCTAATGCCCGAAAGCCTAACCCTAAACCCTAACAAAAACCTGGAACCTTAACTCTAAAACCTAAACCCTAACCCCAGGGCTGAAAGCCTGGACCCTAATCCTAAACCCTACAGCCTAGTGGGTTGTTCTCAAAATTATGGGCCCCTTTTGGTTGTAGATTATATTACGGCACCGAAAAAGGGATCCTAATGTCGCGAACTACCCTTATCACTGCCCAGAGCCCTTTTTGCCAAATTCTCGGGGTCCTTAAACTGAGGAAGTGGGGATGAGAAGGTTCTTCAAAAGAACGTAGGTTATCCTTCCCACGCCGCCTGTTCTGTAGTGAGAGGCATTTGGGAACCCCAACCCGCAAATTAGGTGCCTGCAACTGCTTTGTGATGATTATAGGGTCGTGATTTGGGAGGTTGAGTTTTGCAAAATCCTTGAACCTCTGAATTCCTGACCCTATGACTTTTTTACGGTTTGTTGTATGTATACAGCATGAGGTTATGAGGCTTTAAAGAGGATGACAACAAAGTAAGTCCCCAGTAATATGATACATTCTTAACTAGGGGATCTAGTCTAGTCCATCGAATAATTGGCAGGTTCAAGTTATCAACGTAAACCGTAACACTAACCCTGAGCTTGAAACCCAACCTGAGCTTAGCCCGAACGAAACCCGAAGAGGGGGTTTCAATCAAAGAGGATGTAGCTGAAGCTTTTGCTGCGCAACCTACAGCCACGCTGTTTAAGGTTTAGGGCTAAGACTACTGTCCATCTAAAAGGGCACATTTCGTCAAACCTCCCAAAACAAAGATAGGGGGTGACTAAAAGAACCTGCAAGGCTCCTTTGGCTACCCGACGGGTACCCTGACTACCGTATTCCCTATGTTGCTACGTATAATCCTAAGTCCTTGCCCCTCACCCCCAAAAGGATTCGCAGAAGCATTGTGAGGGACCATAGTGGGAAATACTACAATAGCATAATTGCCAAAGTATTGAGTACTTCGGGCTGTGGAGGATTTTCATTAGCAACCATATTCAGGGTTTGAGAAACCCCAAATCCGAATCACTGAATCCCAAACCATGGGCCCACTGCCCTGACAAATTGACTTTCTGAGAGCTAGCTCCAGTGTAACCATGTCAGGGCATCCTGTGCATGGTGTTGACGCTAGGCCAGCGAAGGGCGCTTTCAGGTTTAGGGCTTGGGGGGTGCTTGGAAAATCTTCTGGCTTTATTCAAAAGTCTACCTACTCTCCCCACCTTTTTGAAAGGGGACTGTATCAGCTTGCATGTTCTTCTGTGGCGGGCATAAGCTTGACATGACCCAAATTTTGTCTACTGGAGTATGTTTTGGAGTTCCTTGGGAATAGGGTCCTCGTTTGTTGGAGCTTTGGGATTTAAGACTTTCTACGGTGTAAGATTGACTTCAACAACCATATTATGGAAGTTCTGGACTGCGTACAGGAATACAAGCACATATTCTGTCATGTTAATCGTAGAAATTGGAACTCGGCGAAAGTGTCATTAGTCCTGTTAGCAGGTCTTGCGGTCTGCCTTTTCCAAGCGTATGTAACCCCGCATGAAACCCTTAGCCCTAAACACTCATGCAAACTTTTCATGAGCATGCTGCGCAAGGCCAAACCAACATCTGCAAGTTATGTAGGGATAATGGAAAAAGAAAATGGAAACTACTACAATGGGGTTATATAGGCTTAGAGTTTAGGGCTTAGGGTTTTTGAGCCCTCAATGGGTGGAGGCAGCGGTGTCAAAGCCGACCGGGTAGAACCCCTATCCTGATCCGAGACTCTTACACTTTGGGTACTGCCCCTACCTGTAACAGTTGGATAATATTCATGATCTGATATAAGTATATGAGCTATAGTCTAAACTCATTACAGGGGATTGCATAGGGGGGTAGGGGGTATGTAGGGAACTACTAGAGGGACTCTTAAGGGGGGATACTAGGAGTAGACTATAGCTTATTAATAGCCCTTAATATGACCCCATAACATAGACAGTTACAGGTTAAGGGCAGTACCCAACCTAGACAATAAACCCTAAACCCTAAACCTTAAACCCTAAATCCTAAACCTCTAAACCCTAAAGCCCTTAATAGTACCCAACCTATGACCAATATAGAGACAGACACAAGATCTCGGCTGACCTAGCACCCCAAAATCGGAAAAATCAAAATAGTAGTTTCCCTAAATACGGGGACCCCAATATAGAACCCAATATACTATAATCCTTATTATGGGGACCCCTAAAATGGTGCCCCTAATTTTGGGAAACCCCCAAATGAATTTCGGAAATCTGGAAAGAAATCGGAACATCGTGGGCGGAGGTGAAAAAGCAGTTGGATTTCGAAAAGCTCACACAACAACGCATCCACAAGAAATCGGCCGATGAACAGACAAAAATCGGCGAAGTTCAAATCTGAAGAAAATCGACGGACAATCAACGAGAACCGAAGTCAAACGAATATCGGACGCAACAAGTTCAGGTCGGATAGATTAGAGACTGGCAATTGATTAAATTATCACCAAGCGTTTTTTTTTTTCGCCGGCATTTGACTGAATACTTTTGGATTTCTTGGTACCGCATTTTGGGAGCCAAAATACCTTCAATGATTTTCGACTTCAGCAACGTTTGTCTCATTATTATTGATTGGGCTCCATGACGCTGAACTTGCCGGCTTACCCACAGCCAACTCGGCCTCAGTTCTTCTCTCTTCAGTAAGTTCTCTACAAGGCTACTGGGTAGGCCCCTGGGATATTTGATGTTTTCCCATAATGGCTGTAATAAGGGACCCTATAGACTAATATTGTTCAAAGGGTTTTAGGGGCCAACCCAGGCTAATTCCTGAAGCCCCAAACCGTAGTGTGGCAGACAGCCAGGGGGTAGGAGGACTTTGAGTTTCTTCAGTTCTTGTAATTTACCATTGCTAGTGCTCTTGCTGTCCACAGCTTCGATTGGCATCGCGAGCGGTAGTATCATGGTTGATAGTATATGTATGAAAAATAGTACTCGTAGCAGTATCTCTACACTGAATATTATCATCTGGCTGAACCCTAAAACCTAAACCCTAGACCAGTGTTTCAGGTGCTTGCCTCCCTGTCATCACCGCCTTCCCAGCTGCAGACGGAAAGAAAGATGATACTACAGTCTGAGAAAGCGAAAGAGGGTTGAGGGCCTTAGCGTTCAGGGCTTTATGGCTCTGCATCTGAGGATGTAATAAGGATTTCAGGGCTCTAGGTTTTTGGGTTTAGTGCTAGGAAGCCAGGATTTATGGTTTGAGTTTGGGATCTTGTGACGCAATGACCTTAAGGATTGCGAATGTTTTTGCGTCCAACAACTGAGATCTCTCCCAAAATACGTTTCATGCACATACATGGGTGGATGTCAAAATTATGGTCCCTTTTTGGGTTCCCTAAATATTAGGTGCCGTACTTTAATGGGGACCCAAAAAGGGACCAT
>CAJNIZ010045463.1:1736-22766 GCA_905231905.1 Symbiodinium pilosum
AAGCAATACCGGACAAGTAGTCTTGCGGGGTCTCTTCTCGTCATCCAGAAAAACCACTGCTTGTCAAAATCTGGCAAATCAGAGTCTCAAAAGTAGTTCGCTGAGATTCACTGATCCCTCCTTCTGCAAAACAAAAGCGAATCCCCATGCTGCGGTGGGTTCAGGCCAAGGCCCGGGCGCCCTGAGGTGCGCTAGCCAGTAGTAGTACCAGTAGCTGTTGCTGCTGCTGCTTCATTATCCTTATTAGTAGCACTATTCTCACTGCCGCTGTTATCTTTATTATTGTTAGCACTACAAAGGTGTTGCTATAGAAGAAAATTCACAGGCTCCCAGATCCTACAGTATGGTTTACTTTATTGGGTCTTAACAGTGGGCAGCTTAGGCCACACACACATGCTGACCACGCTGCTGACCCAGGGAAGGGCTAGGTTCCACTGACCGTCGGAAGGATTTGGTTGTAGAGAGCTACTTGCAGCACTGCAACTGATGTGTTTGACATGTACTGTATGTTTTTGACATACCAGCTCCGGACAACGCCGCCCAGGTACTTTGTCTTGGGATACCAGCTGCGGTCACCGCCGGTCAAGTACTTCCTTGGAGGCTACCAGTTGCGGACTCCGCCGCCCAACTACTCCCCATTGGCAGCTACAGTACGTCTGAAAGGCGTCCCCTTCTGATGTCACGAACCTCCAAAAAAGGTTTTTGTTAGCATGAACCTTCTTGGGGTTCCTCATGCCCCCTGCTTCATTTTTCAATAATCCTTTGCACACAGGAGGCTCGCACACACGCTGCCCCGACCTTGGAGTAGCAGAAGACGATCTTTACCTTGGTGCGCAGCTTCTCCGCCTTGTAAAAACAACCTGGCTGACTAGCGTGGTGGGAGAATGTCATATTGGCTCCCCCTTTGAAGGAGAACGGGGACCCACCAGCCTCAGCCATGTGTCAGGCCGAAAGTGGTCAGGGACAATAACCAGCGCCCAATCGGCGCCATTTCTGCCACAGGCTTTTTTCAAAACGCAGGGACTGAGAGAGCTTGGGCCAAATCTTGAGACATGCCCAGATCCTTTGCACAACTCAATGTTAGTTTCTAACAATCAAGATTGCCGTCGCTGTTTCACCGTGCCAATATTTTCACAAGCAGCATTCCTGCTATGGTTGCCGCTGTTGCTACTACTGCCTTATTTAATCATACTAGTTGTGATATGTGTTTGTTTTTTTGCCCTTGCTGCTATTGTGGCTGTTGTCATTACTGCTTTTTTACGTCGATTCTCATTTCACATGCTTTACTTACCTTGGCGAGTATTAGTACTGCCGTCATTTGTAATGTCATGTCATTTTTTCGTTATCACTGTTCACTGTTTTAATACATGTTGTTGCAAATTTTTCTCGTTATCATCGAAGTCACTATATACGGGCTGTTCTTGCTGCTGTTGTTGCTGTTGCTGGTGTCATTATTGTGATGTTTCTTCTTGCTTTACACTTTCACCTCTATGGTTCTGGTAATATTATGGCTATCACAGCTTTCATGCGTATGCTTCCCACTGTTTGCACTTCATGTTGACCTATGCTATCCCAGTTTCGTTTTCGCGCGACTGATGCTAGCCGCTCCCTTCTCCCCAATTTGCGACCCCCTAAAGGCATCAAATCTTGTAAGGCCCAGTGTTTGTAGTTTGTAGAAAGCTCAGAACGGAAGTGTCGCTGAGGAAACCAAAGTGCAACCACAAACAACAAGAATTGAAATAACGAGCAAGTCATGCAGTGAAGTCCGGTATTCCCCTGTTGAAGGTGTTGAATCAGTTGAGAGCGGCGTGCGCGCACTGTATCCCAGCAAATATACGCATTGAGCTCGAAACGCCGCAGTCCCACTCATGAAGCAAGCTTCCAGTGTGGCCGCAAAGGTGGCTCATCGCATGCAGATGCGTCACGGGGGAGATATTTGCATGGTCGCCTTACACATCAACTTCTTATCTTGAAGTTGGTAAGAAGCCTCGCGGAAGGTTTAATTCCAATGTTCAATGCTCCCTTTTCTCTGAAAAGCTCGCGGGATCTCCGTTTATTCCAGATAGTCATAGTCTGTACCAGAAGTCCAGCTGCATGTGTACAAGCTTGCTGATTTCGGCGTCTTTTGTCCTGGATGCCTGACATCCTCAGACATCCGAACGCTGATCTGTAGTTGAGCAAAATAATGAAAATCCAGTTTTCCAAAGTCTGCGTCGCCATGTGCGACGGCAAGCGAGCAATCCACGAAGTGTGAGTACCTCGCTGCCAACCAAGGTAGCTCAAATGCATTTAAGGCATGCCGGGGGCTGCAGAGGCTACAGCTCCCGCTCATGTTGGGGCAGGTTTTGAAGGATTCCCTGAACGTGCCAATCTGGTAATCGTCTCTTGGTACTGTTACCGTGCCTTGCGCACTTTGAATCTGCAATCTTGAAGGCTTGTTTGAGACCCAATGTTTCAGACCACCTAGGCTCGTGGTACGATGTAACCAGCCAAAGGCGGGTCCAAGCATGCCCAATCAACATGGCTACCATACTTAGGTGCAAACCAATTCAATTTCACAGCTTGCTACTCCAGCCGGAGGAATGGTATAGACACAGACGTGCTGATCATCCGTAAATTGAGCTTTTGGTTTGGCCTGATGATTATAAAGAAGGCAGCTGTTCACCGCACTGTCAGAACAAGGGCATGTCGACAAAGATGCAGGGAAACGTCCCACCGGGAGCCCTTCGAAAGAAATTTTTGAAATACGGCGGCCGATGGTCCTTTCTGCGCGGTTCCTTCTTAGGCTTGAGCAGGAGAAGGATCAGACAGGAGATGTGTAGGGAGGCTCTGGCCAGCCCAAGTCTGAAGCGGTCACTAGCGGCTAGTAGCCCAGGATGCGCAGTAACTGGCGGGCCCTCATTTGTTTTTTCTCAAGCTGAGGGGCTTTAGGTTTCAGGTTTTCCCAAACCTGACACCTCTTTCATGTTGTCTTAGGCTTCCTGCTGCGTGGCATGAGCTGAAACCTAACGCAATGTGCACTTTTGCGGAATGATATTATGCACCTATATCCCCTCACATGTGAGGAACTCAGTCATTGCTTTCATGCATGTGAGCTTGGGATCAGCTAATCCCAGCCTAAGGACGCTGAGGAGAGTTGAGCCTTCTCAGCATCTTAGCAGAGGACTTCAACTGGAGCCTTGCATCCTGAGTTTTTGTCCACGCCCGTTGGCTTCTGTCCGGTAAATATGTATGTCGCTTCCTAGTGATCAAGGGGGAGTAGACTGTGAGTAGACACGCGCAAGGCTCTGAGTTAGCGTGCACTCGCATTCGAAAAGCAAATGACAAAACGTGACAGTACTTCTCCTCTGCCAAGCTGCGAGCGATTACGATATCTCATGGCGTGAACTTGAAGTTTCATATATTGGCGTGGAGAAGTAGGGACGCTGCGCTCCCTCGTTTGCTGGCATGTTTGACCGGAGGTCGACCTCATATTCCTGAGGGATGCGCAGACTGTCCAAAACCTGCTGATTCTCAGAAGTGGCGAACTGTCTCAGGAGCCCTCGCTAGGCTGCATCCTCTGTTTTCATTCAAGAATCAGCAGCAACTGCTGGCTTTCATAAGCGCTGAATCACGCACTGTTGTGCGGCCTCGGGTCTCCAGGATACACTTGAAAGAGGCTGCGAGGAAGCGTTCTGGTCGAAGCACCGAAGCTCCGGCCAAAGCACACAACCACCGAACTGCTCGGGAGGAGTCAGAGTGTTTCCCGAAGCTGCAGCCACCATTGAATTGTGCTCCTGCTAGCAAGTCACGTCAAACATTGGCACGAATGCCATAGCAGGCTCTGCAAACATTGCTGCCACAACCCTGAGAAGCACAGTTCACAGTTGCTCCATATCGTCAGAGCCTGAATGGAAGAAGCCAGCGCAGAATTCCATCCAAATTGTAGGATTGTGGCACATCTCGTGTTTATGTGGGCTCGACCTGGGACTTCGTAGCAGAGCTACTTGCGCAAACCACCTTCAAGTCCTGAGGTGCGGGGGATTCTTCTAGCAAGCGACTTCCACAGGGAAGCCAAGAAGACTGGGAACACTTGCCTGCTACCGCTAAACCATGCATGTTCTTAACATCATGAAACCAAGTATCATCAGAGACATTCCAGAGAAGATTTTTGGTATAGAGCTTGTCCAATCACGACCTCTAGGTTGCGTTTGTTAGCTCACCTGCTATCCACCGTACGCACAAACTTGATGCCCTCTGTGTATGCCACCTGACGGCAACATGTGTGAATTGCCATGTCGCTGCCCTGTGCAGGAGACAGGCAGTGGGTTCTCCATGCAAACGTGCCCCAGAAGAACATTTGAACACAACTTCAACACAGTAGCAGAAGAACTCCCGAGTGGTTTGAGTGGGGTGGAAGCGCAAGCCTTCAGCAAATTAGGAGGCTGCTGCAAATGGCTGTGTGATCTGTAGAGCTCTGCAGAAAAGGAGTCACTTTGCAACTTTGCGCTGATGCGTCGGTTCTGCCAGAATTCTAGGCTACCTACAGCTCCTTAATCAAAATGTTCTGGCGACCAGTTGTTTCTTGTCTAACACCTCAGAGCAGGACATGGAAGAACCTGTGCGCTTACATTACTTGGACATACTTGGACTGACTGCCTCGATGTGTTTGAAAGCCTTGTTGTCTCTGCATCTTGCCTGCATGACAGCATCAAAAGTTTTCTTAACCGGCTCATCAAGATACACTTGTGAGACTTGTAAAACGGTAAGACATGACCATTGCGGACGGAGGGTAACATTTGTAACAGCAGCATCATGCTCCCATTTCTGACTCGACGCAAAGCAGGCAGTGTTCAGCCCTCTTCGAGCGGGAAGTTTTGACGAGGCTTTGTCTGCCGGCTTCATCAGCCGCGGGAAGCCCAACGTTCCAAGCTAAACCTAATCCAGTGAAAACTGTACAAGCAAGAAAGGTAATGCAAACAGGAGGACTACCACACACTACCCCTCTGGATGACAGCCTTGTGTCTGAAGGCACTGGCGGCTTTGCAAACTTCGCCAGAGCTGTGGACGCAAACTGAGGCAGAGGCGCATGTGCTATGAAGGCTATTTGAGCGTATTTCCGCAGGGAGTGCCTTGATGAGTTTGGGCTTCAGGTCAAACCCTTAACTTTTGGTGCGAGGGTTGCAGACCTAATTGGCTTGTTTGGTGCTGCTCTTAGAGCCTGCCTGCCCCTTCTGAAAATCAAGACTCGTGAAAAACATACATCTCACGGCATCCCTGAAAGTCGGGGCAGCATTGAACACCTTTTTTAGGGAGCAGCAAGAAGACCAAAGTAGCTAAGTAGGATCTCATGAAGTAGCCCATTTGTGGATTTGGAGCTCTGCATCTTATTTGAAAGTGGTCTTGGGAACATGTTTTGACAAAAGCTTCTTCAGGCCTTTCGTTGGAAGCCTAGCTTTGTAAATCCTAAGGCGGTTGAGGCGTCTTCTGGCGGGCAACCACCCACCAGGCGTGAAAGACACATTTGGATTTGGAGTCTTCCAACTTCGGCTCAGGGCAGGCAAGCGTGATCCTCATGCAGCCGGTGCCAACCCGACTTGAACCAAATCTAGCTACTCTGCCCTGCCCCGAACTTTCTGTTTGTATGTTTAGTTATGAGCTTTCGTCTCACCCCCGCCCCATGCTCGCAAACGTCTCCCGAAGAGTTAGATGTTCGGGCCACTCCATTTCGCTTGCCAGTGATGCGGCAATACACCCCTCCCAAGTCCCAAGTATGCCTCCTGAAGATGGGGCGGCGGCATCAGATTTGCTTGTCTTGGCACGCGGCAAGTACCGGTTGCCAATCAAGTTCTAGTAGATGTGAGGTGAGTGTGACGAAGCTACCATCGATTTGGATAAGACCTGAACCTCACACACGACCTCTGAACGACGTGGATGCGTCAATCAAACTCCAAAATATCCTCCAGATTGACTACCCCAGCAGGGCGGGCATAGCGTCCTACACTGGGCAGCGCTGCGAGAAACTCAGGTTCACCTGGTTGATGTAAAGCTTCGCGTGACGAGCTTTGTCAAAGGTCTCCCAACTTTTGTGCAGCTACCGGGTCCCAGGCCTTGACCTACTTGCGAGCTTCTCTGTGTGTTCATGTTGGTTCGTGTGTGTGCGTGTGAAACCCTGTCACCAAGGGATGCGCAATCAGGCTCATGTTTACGTCATAGGTGCAGGGGGGCAGAGGAGACTTGCGGAGCTCTGCCCAACGAAGATCTCTGCAAGATCTCGGGATGTACTTGCGCAAAAGGTGTGGTGTCCAGGTTAGTTTTGGAGGTAAGTTTTACATGTCAGGCAGGCACAGTCATGTCAGGCATGTCAGTGCACTTGTGCTCTGGTGAACATGTCACCTTGAGACCCTGATTGGCTCCGGAACCCCAGGAGGCCTCACGTCTCCAAGATACATCGGGCTCAACTTGATAAAAGAGAATAGATTCGGGTTAGCATTTGGATGCACAAGTGTGTACCAAGTAGTTGCAGGCTAGTCTTGCATTCGTTTACCGCACTACCTGCGGCTGGTAGCCCGTGCCGTTTCCTGTCCGTTTTGGTGTGTTTGCAACAAGGATGACGTTGACCCTGCTCCCATCGTGGAGCAAAACAAGTCCGACTAAAATCCCGTCTTCGATTATTTGCATCCGGATGATAATCTGATGCGATGATTTTCGTTTCTTGCTTCATGCAAGGTTTTGATTGCCCGATTCATTACAGGTGCCTGCTGATGTTCGGATGTGATGAATGCATGGCTTCTCCGTTCGCAGCCCTCCCATTTCTGATTCAAAGTTCCACTGTTGTAGGATAGTGTCCAACATGGCTTGGAGTCGTAGCTTGTCCCGTAGCAGCTGGTCGGATTCCAACTGGCAGGACACCAATAATTCCCCCCTTGGAACAGTTGGGGCAGACAGCAATCCTCTACTCAACCATCCGTTCCGGAAAATCCGGTTCAAATCCTTCAGAGTTTCAGTCGCGATAGAGATTGTTACGACACCAATGTCATCACTGGCAACAAGTGTTACGCAGCATTCAATCTACCCCGTGGTCCTCGAAAGCTGGACTTGCAGAGAAAGATGTAGGAACCTTGCGCTTGTCGATGTCACCAGGAAAGGCCTGGATGATTACGTGTTGCGTACTTTGAGCAACGGCGAATTTCAAAGTGTCGTATTTGCGCGGTCTGTGTCGGAGGCTGTCTTCACGACAACTCTCCTCAGGCTGCTTCGCCAGGACAAAATAGACCGCGCATCTGTATGGGGCTGCACCCCTAGATAAGCACCCGGGCCTGAACCTACAGGATTCAGAGCCATATTTGAAGGTTCTATGTAACGGGTAGTTACCAAAAGTATATTCCTGAACTTATCTTACAGGAGTACAAACGTGGTCCCTTAATTTGGGGAACTACACAATATTGGCCTTCCTTCAAGGAAACCCTCTGTGAATCAGCCAGGCTCATGGAACCATTGCTTTCGGAGCTCCTTCAAACCATCAAGCAGTTGTCTCCTCCTGAAAAAGTTCAGGAAAGCGATGAGCTCCAGCGCGCGAAGCGCAAGCTCCAAGAAGCAGGTTTGGAATTGACGCCACCTGCAAAGCGGAGGCAGTCCCAAACATTAGAGCCAGCCAATGCATCAACCGATCACCCAACCCCTTTGCCTGTCAGAGTGGAGCAAACTTCAGCTGAGCTTATCTTTTCCAAGCCAGTTACAGACAAGCCGTTGACTCTTCCCACGGCAAACACTAAGGAAGCAATGGACAAGTGGCTAAAAGCTCACCAGGGCCAGTTCAGCAGCCAGGATGAGCATTACCAACTTGTCCACGTTCACTGCTGCTTGCCAGTTTGAAGTGGCCTGACTAGCGTCATCCAGAAAGCAAGCGCGTCAGATCAGTTTTTCTGCCAGACAAACATGGCATGGACGGTTTGTGTCCTTGGCTCAGCCTCTGCGTTCATGCTACAGCATGGAGAGGGGATAGCAAAAGCCTCCTTGATCTGGGTGCACACCTTGATGGCTTTGGTGCTGTTGTTTTACTTGAATGCACCTGGATCCCAGTACAAGCTTGACTCTCCCAGATCCAGGATCTCGAGGAAGCTTCCATCTTGTAAGTACATTCTGATGGGCTTCACTGGGCCTCCTTTTGGGAAGTTCAGTATATTGCATGCTTCAGGCAGATTTTGAATTCAGCGACTTTAAGGCCGGGTACAATCAGCCATCGTCACTTTTGTATGTTGATAGCACAGCCATTGGTGTTCCCAAAACGACATCTTAACAGCTTAACGGGATGGCGGTTTGCCAGTCCTCGTGGCAGCGCAGCGATTTCCGAAGTCCCTCCCGCGTGCAGTATTCTCTTCATTTCTGTTTCTAAGGCATGTTGACAATCGCCTGATGTTGGCACCGTCTACTACATTTTAGAACCCACAGATTCAAGACTTTTGCAGCCCTTCTTTTTACAAAGGGATCCAGCTTGAATCTTGTAGTGACCATCAATGGCTCGGGTTCACTATTGATGCGGCTGCTAGAACAGCTACTTTCAACATGCCAGCCAAGCCATGGCAAGTTCGTTCACCACAGCGTGCCGGTTCATGGAGATTGGCAGCTTCTGGTTTTTTCTCCAGGGCAGCCCTTATCAGAATATACGCTCGGCCCCCAGAATCCGTTTTGCCACAGATTCGTGCACTCAGGGAGGTCTATGTACAGGCAGGGTTCCCCAGAGAGAGTGTTGCTTGATGGCCATGCAAGTACTGAAGGTACACTGGTGGTTGTTGAGCAGTCTTCTGGTGTTGAGCAGTCTTCTGGTGTGGAGCAGTGTTCGTACCCCACGTCAGACTGGTTCCTGGAGCGAGTGCTACAACAGGAGATCAGGACACAAGGCCCCCGGCAAGAGTGTATGAGTCCTCCTGGCAACGTGGCTGATGGTGGCAGTGAAGAGTTGGGATCTCCTCCAAGGCTGATAAGCTCGCAGCCCACTCCCAGTGGGCAGGGTTAGGGTCAGACTGACCAGAGCCAGGCGAAGACTCAGCACACACCAGGAGAAACAAGAGTTGGATAATTGGGTTAATCTTTGAGTGGTTGAAAGCATACCCATGCTCCGCCTCCTCCTCCCCTTCACACCGCCTCCGCCTCCTCCTCCACTTCGGGGTGCCATGACACCTCCGCACGCAAGTCTTCTAGCAGTAATTCGCGCTAAAGAAACGTTTTGACAAGTCTGCAAGCTCCAGCCTTCCCGGGATCGTCTCCAAGGCTCAAGGACCTCCTCCTCCGTTGGACCTGGACACTTCTAAAGGTTCTTCATCTGCAGGTTGCAGCAGTAACGATTGCAACGGGGTATTCTGTTTCTGGAGCTCTCTCGCCGGATCCCCCCCCTAACATTCACTGCTTGGTGAGGATAGCATGTGCCAACTGTTGGTTCAGGGTCAGGTGGCTGACAGTCTGTCTCATCACTGGCGCCCAAGCAGCTGTTGAAGTAATTATTCGGCCGGGAGAACTGCATGGTTGAGAGAGCCGACGCTAGCATGGCAGCACATATCTCTGCCAGATTTGCAGCAATGCGTTCAACACATGCTGTTCTTGCTCCCGCCAGACATACCCACTTCTGATCAGGCGCGCTTATGGCGCATGCGTCCTGCTGTAATGGTGTCGTTTTGCAGGCCCGCGGTAGCTACAGGCTTTCCTTATCGAAGTGCTTTTCAGAGCAGAGCGCAAGCTTGGAACTGCAATGGCTGCAATGATGTTGTAGTTTGGGAGTTTCCTACGGTCCTACAGATCAGTTTCTGGGGCCTCTGCCTACGCCAAGCACTGCGCCCACTGGCGCGCACCGCTGGTATCATTGTGGTGCAGATGCAACACTGATTGGAATATTCACCTCTGGCAAGGTACTCAGGACCTGTCTGGAAACCGTAGGAATGGATAATCACCAAACACCCTACACTACAGTTTTGTTCGGGCGTGCAGGATTTGAGCTGTCACCCTTGAAGAAGTTAGGAAGGTTTCGGAACATTTGGACCAGACGAAAAACCGGACAGATGTGCTCCTCTCCGGACGCCTTGTGACGAGCCATGGTAAGTTGTCCGGTGCATCCAGGTATCTTGAAACATCAGGCTGCCACCAATTTGACTTACTGAAGTCGGTGTCCAACGTTCAGCGTTGGGCGGTGAGGTGAGAGAGTCCAGCGCGCGCGTAGACAGATTTTGTCTAGTCAGCAGACGCTCAGATCCTGATGCTGGTTACCTACCTGGACCGAGATCCCATCCTCCGAACACCGACGTATGTCTGCGCTGCTAGGAGGGGAAGCCTGTGTAGACTGGTAGCCTCGACATTTGTCAGCTTCAACTGCGCCCGGGTTTGCGCGCCAGTCAGTCTGCAGTATTGCTGTTTGTATTTACCATTCAGATTTGACAGGGTAGCTTTCTGCGCGCTTTCAGTGCAGTGAGCATGTTTTTGTTATTGGTTAGTAGTATGTCTTCAGTTTTAACAGCGTCTGAGTGCAGCTGAGAATTTGCTTGCTGGAGTAGTCCCAGCCTGGTGTGTGTTTTCGGAGTCTCATAAAAGCACCGCGGTCATGCCAAAGAAGCCGATAGCGGGTTGTCTCTGAGCCTTTGGTAGCGCAGGTTCCCTTCGTGTGTGCAGTGAGTGCAGAGATGTAGCCTGAGGCATTGCAGTTGAATAACGTGTGTATAGCCTTTGATCAAGCGAGATGCTCAGGTTGCAGGTAGAAAATGGTAGATTTGCGATAGTGCCATGGTTTCCGTGTGTAAACTCAGCAGGGACACAAGCTGTGGGACAGCCGAGCTACGTGAGCAGTATTCCTTCAGCTGCCAACGATTTGGATGAGAGCATGCAAGAACCTGTGTTTCAGGTTGCAGAAGTTTGTCGTTCCTTGCAGCTGTTAGAGAATGGGAGCCCGCCGCAGCATGATGCGGACACCATAGCCTGGCGACGTCTTAATCAAGGATTTGCTGCTTTTCTTGACTCTCAGTAGACCGTGTCGGAACTTTCAATCTCCGGGCTGTCTGGGCGCAGTGTTCTTAATGCAGATGGCCATGTTGCTAGAGTTGTTACTACTGGCGCGTTTGTGCGAAGGGGTGTTGCTGGACTGCATATAAACTTTCACGCGCATTCACGGTTGACGCGACTGCCGGCCTGTGTAGTACAAGTGCAGTCGGGTATGCGTGTCAGTTCGGTGTCCCTGAAGTCTAACTCTCAATCGTCTCTTCGCAGAGACCTCCCACAGTCACAGCTGTAGCAGTGATTCCGGCTCGAGCTTCACTAGCGGTCAGTTGCAGGTTGAGAGCCCTACAGGGCAAACAACGGCTGACGGCTTATTGGGCGATGCTCTGGATGTCTGTCCACATATTCGGTTCAATGGCAGGGCCAGCGGCCAGACATACAACCGTTTCCTGGCTTGCAGACAGACGTGTCACCGTGGCTTATCATATCAGACAGCCGTGGAGATTGAGCCAGCCAGAGGCACATCAGCTTGGTAGCGCAGGATTCAGAGTAATGATTAGTGATGTTCTCACTGACCCGTATGGGTAGCTTTGATTGCTAGTTTGTTTGTGGACGCCCTACAACTGGTGACGTGATGCATGCAGGTAGTGAGATTCTAGAGTTCTGCCAAGTGATCATGACAGATTTGCGTTTGATTGAGTGCTTTGTGTTACTGCAGTGGTTCAGGGGTAGCTTTGGGCGCAGCACCGTGGAGTCTGCGTTGTGCCCTTTAGTAGCTCTTGACCGATGGATTCGTGATTCGTTACACCCAGCAGGAGCTGGTGAGGCTTCGGCAAGATGTAGCTGCTTTAAAATGTCAACTGCTCAGTGCTTTGACCATCTCCCAACAGCAACTTGATGTGCTGACTACTCAAGTTCGTGATGCTTAGCAAGAAGTTTTGGGGCTAACCGATGGAGTGCAAGGGCTGGAGCGAGAGCTTGCGATGACTCTCCCTGCTATGCAAGCACAAATCACCAAGGTTACTCAAACAGTAGCAGAGCTGGAACAAACAAGTGTGGAGTTCGCAAACAGTGTTACTGAGCTGTATGGTAGAGTGGTTCGGGTCATGACTGCAGCGGCTGTGCCGGGTGATTCGGGAGTACATATGGATATACGCCGCGCAGCTTCACAGCAGACAGCTGCAGCTATGGAGCCAACGATGCAAGACAGACTTATATGGACAGCACAGCGCCGGAAGGAAGCCGCAACTGTGCAACTCCAACCACGCGAGCCACCATTATGCTGGATACGCCGTGAAATCCTGTAGTAGTCTAAGACATGTTCTCATTCAGAATAAAACTGGCCGTGAAGGCTGCTGTGCCAGGTAAATTTGCTGATGTCACGCAAGTGAATGTTTGCCCTTGACTGCTTATTGCTGACCTTTTGTCTCTGACTTGATTTTGGCTTGGAGTGGTGCTGTCTGACACTAGCAGCGGCGTAAGGACCCAAATGGAGTCGCAAGAGCCTCTGGTAACTCGAGTTCCGACGGCATGTTCAAGTGTCGTTCAGCATACCTGAAGCGTTTCAATCGCCTGCAGTGAGCCTGATGATAATCGACCTGCTGTAGTGTCGGATGAAGGGTTTTTTGACTCTGCCACTCGAGAGTTCTTGCTTGCTGAAGATTATGTTGTGGGTATGCTTGTTGGATTGAGAGCATGTGCTTGGAGCCGTGCTTCGGCAATGCAAATCAGGCTTGTCAGGCGCCGCACACGTGCATACTTCAGTGGGTGCTCACACACCTTTGGCAGGATTTTGCAGCAGTATCACAAACATGGCTGCGAGCTCTTATTACCAAGATCGCTGGGGACTATTGTCTGGTCTTCAGCCATTTGGAGGCGGTGTCGCGTGCTAACAACTTATCTTACCGCGTTGTGCGCAGCATTGATGATGAGTATCATGCTCGGTAGACAGGCAGAGTGTGTAGAAGCTTGCAATGGGGACGTGTTATCCATCCTGTGGTGCTCAGACTCCGAAGAACCAGCCTGTCATCCGTAGAAATGTAGTTAGACTGCCTTTCTGCTATATTGCGCTCCTTGTCTTCCCTGAAAAAAGCTGAGTGCTAGGGACATGTGCTGCTGGTGCCTTCGGTTGTGCTTTCTGTTGTGCAGCTAGGATGCAGTTTGCACGGCATGTGTGCATCAAGCTAGGGTGTGATTGACCCTGTTGCAATGATGCTGGAAGAGCAGTTCTATATATGGGTCCGAGAAGCATCAGATGACCAGCTTGCGAGAGTTCGCAACACAATACAGATGGTGATTGAAATGCGAGAGCGGAAGCAGAAGGAAGCTCAGATACGGCTCTGGGAAGCCTACCCAGTTCCGTGCCGACAGTGGTGTCAGATTCACGGGCGCCTTCTGTTGTGCGAGCATGTGCCTGGACACCTAGACACGGAGCTGAGTCATCAAGCAAGCAATAATCATCGCTGCTGCTGGCATCATGATCACTCGATAGGCTTGATCGCTAGAGTATCCTGCTTTGCACTTTGCTGCGTGATCCAAAAGTACTTGCGCTGGGAGCCTAACCCTTCTCAGGAAGGGGGTGTGGGTATCCATTTTGTTACCAAGAAACCTAGGATGGAGATTACATTCACGTTTAGGTGACTGTTAAGGTGCAGGGGGCACAGGCCTATCTTGGATACTTCGGATACCTGTGCCAAAACAAACTGTTCCAAAAGTTGGGAAGGGTGGTCTGATCAACCACTATTACCTGCATGTACATACCTGATGTGCGTTTGCAAGTGCGATGGATTTGAAGTTGCAAATCAAACATGTTCAGCACGGTGGTGAGTCCACATATTTCGCAGAGTGCTGATTGACTGACATGGCAGTACATAAGTGCGTTTCGGATATGTACGTAAGGTTTAGAGCAAAGATTTTCAAGGCTCCTTGATTGGGGCCAGCAGCAACACACACAGCTAGGTTTGTAAGTAAGCTGGTGGATAACAGGGCTCGAACTACTTGATTTGGAGACCTGCGCAAGTGTGTGTGTGTGTGTGTGTGTGTACGGGTTTAGAGGTTGCGGTTGGGGTTTAGGGATGTAGATAAGCATTGCAGTTTCTGGGTAACAAGCAGTCACAGGCTCATTGTCTTCAGAATTGTTAATTTGGAGCTTGGACAGTTTGGACTCGTCGCACGTTCGGTTTGTTGGCCGCCTCTGTGCGAATCACGAATCAGCTGCGGGTGTCAAGCCTGTAACATTCGCCTTTCAGCTTGCAATCCTTGATGACAATTTTGATTGAGGTTCGGGAGTCTCGAGCTGACACAGCAAGCGCTACACTTTGGCGTGGAGGCTTCCATTGGAATGCATGAGGTTTCGGTTTGGCTCAGGGAGCAGTACCGCAGGGTGACTCATTTGAAGTTGGACAACAAATCAGACGGGCACAGGTGACAGCAAGGGGAGCTTCAGGGTCAAATTGACGTGGCCACCGTGAGGCAATTCATGAATTTCTCGCGATACGCATTTGATCAGTCCAAACGCTCTGCCAGAAATGAAGCCTCGAAGTGCTGCTGAATGCAAGCTGACAGCTGTCCTGGTTTGTTACACGCAGACGTAACTAGATGCAGTGCCATGTAAGGGTTTCAGGCTTGCATCTCCGAAGTTGTTTGTTGGTTGACAGCAATCCCAGCCCCTTTTCTGAAACCCCTGATCGAAAAATGCAATTGGCAACTCAAGAAATCAAATCATTGGGGGATGAGCTCTGCGTGGAGCGGGTTGTGCTGCTGATGGTACCAGAGATTGTCTACAGGGTTGGTGACGTCCAGCCTGCCGAGTCAATGTCTATGGCGCTTGATCCATGAGTTCCACGGGAGAAAAGAGATACAGCATAGCGTAGTATTGATACTTTGAGACAACTTGAGGCCGATGCCCGCGCCACGAACTTGCAAACTCCGCTGATGTGGGCGACCACGCGGGGGCAGCTTCAGGCAGGCGTTGCAAGTCTAGAAGGCTGCTGATTCTGCTATGAGGGTGTTGAGAGCGTGAATTTGTGCGTGCTGCATTTCGCGACATTCAGTTCCTACCCTTGAATTTCACTTCAAGTCGTTGGACGAAACTTGACTTGCAAGAAGTCCTGGAACCACTAGCTGAGGCTTCCGGAACAAATGGGTCACCCGTACTTGCGTGCTTTAGCACAGTCCACCTTCTGAGCAAGGTGGCGAAAGTCCTCCTCGAAGCCAACGCAGACCCCTATGCCCAGGACAGGCCGCAACAACGGGAAGGGGATCTGCCACTAGCAGAGGGCAAGCACCGCAAGAATCCTAGCACATAGCACTGCATTTAACTTGCAATGCTTCAAGCTTTGGTGTGGTCGAGCATGTGCTCTTGTGTCCTGCTTGTGCTCGTCGATGCTGGGCCAGCAGTTAAAGAAATGTTGCATTGGCATTAGCTACTTTTCGTGCTCTGCTAGCATTGGTCACCGTCATCGTGCATCTTCTTGGGTTGCTGATTCACATGTCTCTTCCGGCAGGGATCGAGGAGGCGAAAGACCACCTCCTATTCTTAGCTCTCATCATCCAACTATTGGCCTTTATTTCTAAGGGCGACTAGGTGCTGCAGGAAGGCAATGGGCAGCTTGTGTGCAGTGCCGCCTCCTTCTCATTATTGAGGCAAAGACACTTTAGACTATAGATCCAACATAGCGAGCTCAAGATCTTTTCGCTGGCACGAAGTTTTGATGAGGCCTCGAATTTGCTTTCTGTTGGGGTGTATGTGGCTCCAAAAAACCTGAGTCTCTAGTACCTGTAAAGATGTAAAGCAGGCTTCGGACGGAGCTGGTTTGAATTAATTGACTAGTTGTTTCATGAAAAGTCAGCTGTCTGTTGCATTTTCAATGTTCAGAAGAAGGGAGTGGGTTTGCCTCGAATTTTCGCTGACGCTCCCACTACGCCTGTTGATTCTCTATTGCATGCCGTTAAGAACGGCCTGTCATGTGTAGAGAAGCCTGTACGACGAGTTAAATTCAGAGTCCCTTTAAGGGCGCTCGACATCTAGGTTTGAGATGTTTTGAGTATCCTGCGGGGTGTACAGGCCCCATCAGAAAACACTCTCGACTCTGGCACGCTTGAACAGCCTGTCGAAGCTCCGCCTGCTGTAGAGGACAGTGTCGGAGCCTCTCCAGTCATCCTTGCTGTGCAGCATTCGCAGAAGGGCGTGCCGTTGCAGCATCTCAGGACACTGCACGGCATTTGGGCGCCCGCTTGGCTAGCTAATGCCGCGTGCCTTCCTGTTTTTTAAATATGGTACGTTAAGCCTTTCTCAGTATTGCCGTTGCTTGTACCTTGCTGAGTCGCCATGAAACGCGGAAGCCAGGATTCATGGCCCCAAGATGCATGGCTCCAGAGAAGAAACTTGAACCAGAGCAGAAATTGTTTGAAAACCCCATGCGCGCCATGCTACTTTGACAGCTTCTCAGAAAGAGCACTAATTGAGTTTAGCATTCCTCCTGCAGACAAACCACAAACCGTCCGCAAGAAGTGTCTTTGGCTTACCAAATCCAAACTTCAAAATCCTGGAGCAAGCCTTGCTTGAAAACTGCGCAGCGATTGAAGACAGGGGCGACAATAGGTGTGCCATGTCGCAGGCTTCTGCACGAAGAGCAATGAACAGCCCCATCATCAGCAGGTGATCCGCACAAAACTTGTACCCAGCCAGAATCAGCCAGACATTCCTTTGCTTCGAAGTTTTTCAATGGGCAAAGAATCGTAGGAAAGCGGTCTCCCGTTCTCAGGCATGTATCCTCAGAGCCAAGGCCCTTCTGCTCCTCTTTGCCCAGTGCAAGCACTCCCAGCTATTTGCGTCGAAAGACTGCAAGGCCTGTGACTATGAGATGCTGAGATCATCTGAGATCTGTCGCATTCAGTCTCATTTTTGTAAAACAAAATCTGCACAAGCCATTCAAGGTGTGTAAGGCTGATTTGCGTAATCTGAAACCTCGAAGACTTTTACTCCAGATGCTATTCTGCTATTCTGCAAGGCCTGATACTTTTTCATGATGATATTTCTTTTTTCGGTCAGCAATTATTGCTGCAGGCACTCGAACATGATGGGCAGAGTATTCGTCTCTGTGCCGTCTTTAGGCACATGTATCTCGCAATTCCCGAGAAGGAGATCCTTGATGTTGTAGTTAAATTCCCAAGAAGAGGGGCCAGACTCCCGTGAACCTGGTCCAGCCTCATGCCTATGCCAGGAAGCCCTGCCAGTGCGCGCGAGTCATGGAAACATGCAAACAAAGCAATCATATGATCTAGACGTGGGTTTCCAGCCAGGGCTGTGGTGCTGTGCACTGGGCAGCGTATAAAGGCGACGAGCCGAGTTTGCAGCCAAGCACCTAGCTGCCGTTTGGTTCAAGCTCTGTACTGGTAGCGCCTGGTTGAATCTAATCTAGGTGGATTAGGGTTGTGAAATGTGCTTCGGCCCGGAGCGCAGTCTTTCCTGGTTCCATGGTTCAGACATTTTGGCGTGGGATTGGCTTGTTAATGCATAACTTACAAAGGAAGACCCATCTTCCTGGACCTATCTTCGGCGGTATTGTATAGTTCAACATGAGACCATCTCCGTCGTGTTGAAGACGTGGACAGGGCAATGCACTTCAGGCTGAGATGTGAGGTTCCAGGGCTTGCAAGCGGATGCAAGCGGATTTGTTTGAGTGTAGCTGTCAAAGAACTCGGCAACTTGCTTACCCCTTCTTTGTCTCCTGTGGCTTACAACCGAGGCACAGCCAAGAGGCAGTTTTCAATATTCTCACGCAGCTGCTCAGGCTCTTGGACTATTTTGGAGCTGATTTTTCCGTGGTGGACAACGAGCAGACTTTTGATTGCATTACACAGAGCCATGTTGTCACAAAGTTTTTTTTGCGCGGCATAAGTTGAAGAATCTTGAGTCTGACTGTCTGAAAACACTCGCAGATCCCAGTTCGAAGCTAGACACTCGAAGATGCCGTCTAGCCCGACAGACCCACGTGCTCGCCTGTCCAGTGTTTGTCGGCCAGCTTTTCACCTGGAATGACTGACAGACTGACAGACGGTTCGTCGGACCTTCCAGGTCGACCGGCTCTTTTTCGAGTCGTGATCGATTCCAGTGTTGTATTCTCACATCTCGAAGGAGGTGTGACTAGCTAGTAACTAGCACTCGTATCTGCACATGTGTTCGGAGCAGATCATTGCAAAAAGTTCTGCCTTCGGCGTGCTTGTCCTTCATGTCTCAGCGAACTCCTGTCTGCGAAGCGCATTTGATTTCTTGTGCACATGCCGCACCAGCACGTTTGCCGAGCCCCGGCACTGAAGCTACTCGTATGAAGCTGGTTTCGACGTTCCAGGGAACTAGCAAGCAATCTGATAAACAGCTCTTTTCATGCATGTTGATATACGATCTTTCCAACATGTAGGAGGCACTGTTTCTTGTCCCAAGCCGAGGATGACACCTCTCCACCGGGCAGCTCAAGGAAATCAGGAGCGTGGATTGTGAAGGTGGCAAGGTCAGGGTCCCAGGCACTGGCCATGCAGTTGTTGCACTTCTCCATGCAAGCTGGCCTTCAATCTGGTGAGTTCAAGCAGTAGCGGCCTGCTACATCCCAGCATGTCTACCCATAGTGCGGTGGAGCGGAGGATGCCGTGATCTCCTTCCTGCTTGAACGAGGCTGCCAACGTTCATCAGCTGTCCTTTTCATTCCTTTTCCATGCATGGGAGCAGCTCATCTGTTCAAAAGCCAGATTATGAAAGGATGTATTGCAATCCACGTCTACGTTGGGGAGCTGATGAGAGGACAGTTCGGATTTGGGACTGATTCAGGGTTTTAGCACGTCGGACTTGAAGATTCCAAGTCCAGCCATGAGGCTGCGCGCACAAGAAACTCTAGGCGTCTGACCTTTAGTACCAGAGAGCATTTTGCTTAACAGTTTTAGTTTGAAGCCGCCTCCAGCCAGGGGTCGTCGATCCGTCGGTTGTGGACAGTCAGGGCC
Organism: Symbiodinium pilosum; assembly: GCA_905231905.1. NCBI lineage: Eukaryota > Dinophyceae > Suessiales > Symbiodiniaceae > Symbiodinium > Symbiodinium pilosum. Next base: position 20,688 of record CAJNIZ010045463.1, read on the forward strand.
GGACTTGCCTGGAGGCGCCAGCAGAACAGCCTGTTCGCAGCTTCCTTGCAAGAAAATGGGATCAGGTCGGAATTGCATGTACTTGGTCTGAACCATGCCACAGTTGGGAGTCTCAAATGTCCAGAGTCATCCTCAAACTTGTAACCTCTAAGCCGGGTACTCTCCGTTGCTAGTCCTCCTTCATCAAACAGTCAGCCTGCAGGTTGCCCAGCAGATGCACGCGCGGTCGCGCACGGCGAGCCGCCTTGGGCGCCTACTCGAGCTGTTCCTGGGACTTCAGCAAAGATGCGGACACCCGATTCACGTTGAGCAAAGCGGAATGAACAAGTCAGACCGTGGAAGAGCACTTAGTCACCGATCAAATGTTGGAACTTCTGTGGCAGCCTTCTGAGCTTGTACCCTGTGTCACCCCAAGGGTCTGATTACTCAGCTTGTAAGGGCGCGGGCCGGACCGGATTGATTGCAGGCTAACAGCTAACACAAGGCGCCCCTGTACAGTACAGGAAGAAAGCCTTTACAGGTCATTGATAAACTCATAGACGACCTTTAGAGCACCTTCACCGGCCCCAAGAAAAACGTTCCTCCGACACACAGTAGACTGCATTCCTTCCTGGGACATGGCCAAGGAAGCGAGGCTGTGACCTTGAGGCACGGCCCGTGGCGCTTGTTGCAAGGAGCCCTTTCTTAGAAGCCGCGATGCTGAGTGGAAGTTCAGCATGGATTTAGCGTTCTTCGTTCATTATCCTTATTATCTTGTTATCAGGGATGGTGGCCGTAGCACCTACGCTGGCTCAGAGCAGCAGCAGTAGCAGCAGCAGCAGCAGCAGTTCGTAGAGGGAGGAGGAGAGTCGGAGTAGTAGCAACAGCCGAACCGTGATTGGTTTGCGGTGTTGGCTTCAGGGATTTTTCCAGCTAGGGTTTAGCAGGTTTAGACTTCAGGGGCTGCAGAACTTCCAAAAACAATGGCGGGGCACTCTGACTTGGCTGGGGCGGGGTTGGCGTTTAGGGTTCAACGGGTCATTCGAGGACTTTTGGGTTTTCGGTTTTAAGGCTGTGGGGCTTAGGCCTTTCAGCTCTGAAGACAGAATTGGCTGTCGGGTGAAACTTTGAGAGATGCAGTAATGCAAACCTTGAGTCTTCAGCCTTGCAAGGACTACCACAGAAAACATTCGAAGTGGTTCAAGCATGAGGCAATGCTCCTGACTTAGTACCATCATCGTAGGTGCAGAGTACAGCAGCTACTGAAGGTAAGCTTACAGTGATGACTATTTCGCGGTTCTGCGCCTTTTGAAATCACAACTGCTTGGGTAACAAAACCCAAAACGCAGAAACCATCATCTGCTTGAAAGCTGTAGCAGCAATGCTGCGGTATCTCCATGCAACCTGGGACGCGCCAAACAAAGCCGAAGCTAAGCTTCAAGTTGAAAGGCAGGCATCTCGAAATGAAAGGTCTCGCTGGCTCTGCCACGATGCAAGATGAGCCGATTCGATGAACTTGCTACAATAGCAGAGTGTCATGAACCAAGATGAGGGCATTAGCTGGAGCCGCCGCCTTACTTCAAAATCGCGCTGGCGCAAAAGCCTCCTCGGAATTTCGCGTACAAGTGACGACCCTCTCAATGTTAAAGTTACCGGCATGCGGAATTTTGCAATTGACGATCCTCTCTCTGAGCCCAGTGTGCGGGCAACCTGGCACATGGAGTGTTCTCGCAATTTGGCGCACAAGTGACGACCGTCTCATTGATCCTGGCGCGTCGACGCACGCTCTGGCGCATGGAGCGTTCTGGGACTTTGGCGCGCAGGTGACGACCGTCGCAGCGGTCGTGGCGTGTCGGCCGCTTTCGCGCTGCTGCATGGAGCGTCCTCGGAATTTGACGGCTCCATTCGTCAACATATTGGTTCGTAGCGATTCTACTCAGCGTTTGTTAGTTCACTGCGGTTCGGTTCCTGACAATTTAGTTCCTTTGGTTGTGCTCGGTTCCACAAGCTTTCTTTCTAATGGGCACCAAGCAAGCTGCCAAAGTAGTCACGAAAGCTCCCCGTGTGGGAGCTTCGTTTAGTACCTCACGAAGTGAGCCT
>CAJNIZ010045463.1:22866-33484 GCA_905231905.1 Symbiodinium pilosum
CTGTTTTGGGCGTGTCTTGAGCTCAGCATACGATGGCTCTGAGAAAGGCAGACGCAGCATGTAGGCTGTTTTTCATCAAGAGGATTCATGGAGCATGTCGCGGGCAGATCATGCGGCCATGTCCATGTTAGCAAGTACCATACAAGGGAAAACTTGGTGCATGCAAAGGAGCTTCTAAAGCAGTTTTTTGAGTTCCTCGTCCCAAACCAGTGTCCCACGCCCTGTCCATTGTCGAGCNNTCCCAGCCCGTGGCTCTCAAGTTCTTGCAGACTCGTCACTGGTGAACGCTTCCTGAACAAGTTCAAAGTCAACCGAAAGAACAGAGCGTGCAGAAAATGCAATATCAAGGGATACTCAAGCAAAGTCGACGAGGTTTCCCTGCAGTTGGTCATGTAAGTGTCAGGTCTAGCAGCATCTTGAAAGTGGGTCATCCAAATTCAGGTCCATCCATGAAGAGCGAATAAGGCCTTTAAAGAGGCAGTGGCGGAATCCCGGAGGCGGGCCTTCCAAATTCGCAAAGGTGGCCCGAAGCTCTTGGAACTGTAGACTGCGAAGCGCAAACAATTGGCCGCAATGGTCTTTTAGGTTCAGGCCTCTAATCCATACGCGGAAAGAACATGCTTGCAAAGGGCATGATGGGCGTCCGCGCGAACCATGTTTTCAAAACTATCTTGTTGGCAATTGCAAGTGACCATGCAGAGTAAGCAAGTATGTCTACACAATTTGACGTACTCGTGTTCCATCTCCCTCGCAAACATGACAGCAAACAGCATCCGCAACATACGTCCATGGAAATTAGCCAGATGTTCTTCTGGGAGCAGGCTTTGAAGATTTTGGCTGTCACAGAATTTCGCCACATGCAACACTTGTCACATGGGTCCTATGTTCCAACGACCATCGGCCAGGAAATGCTGCTGCAACAACAATGTTAAGCTGAGCTTACAAGACCAGACAATCCAAAAAACTTAGCACAAGTTTGTCTCGGTCAGCCAGATGGTCAAGGATCATATTCAAGTTTGGAAGCTGCATTGATCGCAAACTTCAACAATCGCAAGAGTACTCAAAGCTCGTACGCACACGGACTCCCAGAGGCTCAGGGCAATCAGATGTGCAATGACTGCAATACAGTAGAAAGGCAAAAGCACTCGCGCAAAAGACCTCAAGGCAAATTGAGCAAGGACTTTGAGTTTTTTCCTTGAATTTGCCTTCCATACACCTGCAGACATCCAAGCTTCTGCTAGCAGTGCTTCTTGTAGCAGTCTGGGCTTGATTCTTTGAGAAAGGGGGCAGTTGTTTTCATCGCTTGCTTCTGCTTCTTGACCTGCACCTGATGAGAAGTCATCCGTCTATTAGGTGCTGTATTTCGTGAGCAGGCAAAGGATTTTGGGGAAACTCGCAAGGCGCCTTTGCAGAAGCGTTGCTGGCTGAAACCTGGTACCTAGTGTGACCAGACAGCTCAGAAATTATGATCAGAAGTCCCGCGAGCAACCAAAACGTGTGCTTTGATGAGACATCCATTGCCAGCTGTGGTCCTCCACCAGAAAATCCATGGCTTGTGGGACTTCAGAATTGAGCGTCATCCACGTACAGCCTTCCGCCTCCGTGGTAGTAAACTCAACATTGCGACGTTCCCGAAGTCCGTCTTCCAATTTCGTTAACAAGATAGGTGGGAGCATGGCTCAGTGACAACTACCCCAAACAGAATTGCGTTGAGTAATCATCCTTGTCAACTTGATCTTGTGGTCTAGGCTCACTGGAACTTTGGGCATCCTGTAGTTCTGACAAGATGAACCCACAACCCTTGATTGACCCGAAAGTCCAGGCCCACATTCTGCAGCCCCTCGGACCAGGCAGGCGACGCCCGGCGACTAGTGCGACGACAGGGTGCTGAGGCTTCGAGCCTTTGCTTTAAAGTTACAGAATGAGCATAATGTTACGGGTCATCAAGTGCTTGGCTGGAGTTGGCAGGTTGCGGTTCACATTAATGGCTGAAATTTTGGAGGTCATGGCCACAGCTCAGGGCGAAGATTTTAAGGCATTGATATGTGGACTTGGATTTGAAATCTTCCGTGCAGGTCATGGACAATATGATTACAGACATTGGGAGATTCCCGCCAGTGCTGCGCAGAGTGCTGGTGAAACGTGCATCTTCAATCGGACCTCTAGTACTAGATGGCGTCAACGTATCGGGGATTCTTGACTCAGGAGTATTCATCCTGAGCGTTCGATCTATCCTGCTTGTGTACCATCGGCAGTGAAAGGCACCTGAGATGGATGCCTACTGCGTTGCAGTTCTCTGGGCTCGCTCACATTCGCTTAGTGCAAGCTTTCGGCAACGTGAACTGATACTACGTTTCGGATCCCAGTCAGGCTCTGTATGAAACTAATTGACCCTTTGGTCCCGTATAACGGCACCTGTTGCAGGAGACCGAGCGGGTCATCCACAGTGCTTGGAGCCCGACGGCAGTGGTGCAGATTTGATGAGCTTGAAATCCCAGAGGCTTTTATCCCAATGATTCCCAGAGTGGGTGGGCATGTGCACTTTCATACCTTACTTAGTTCAATTGGCCAGCCGACGGGCATGTCGAAAGGCCTCATGGCTGCCGGTCACACAGCCTGCCACACCCTACGCGCTCACCCATCCCAGGACGCCTGTGAGGTAGCAGATCTGTCTGTCCGGCAACAGATGTGTTGAAAGTCACTTTCATGCTATGTCTGTTCCTTTATAAAAGTTCATGGCGTGTAATCTCAAACCTCGAACGCGCTGCAACAAGAAAGCCGCAACTCGCTCCGCTTCTTGTTGTTGAACATGCAGTTAAGAAGTCGGAGATTGTGTTTATAGCCCATGAAGCTGTTCGTCTTGTCCAAGGAGACCTGGACTCTAGATTTCATTGTGCCCCAATCTCAAGAGTCCCGCCAACCTGAGGCAAAGATGTGGTGTCTGCCAGTATTCTGGCTTTGCTGTGCTCCTCGGATCTCCTGTGCACCTACTGGTAGTTCTTTTTGCAGCTAGTTAACGCTTCCGGATCGATGGAACATGTCGCTCTAGCAGCTTTGCGCACCAGGAAATGCCGGCAAGTGTAAAGCTGCATTTACCTGCAACAGCGCGGATACACACGAGCTTTTGCACGATCCTTACAGTAGCCTTTTCGGGCGAAGTCAGCACCAGCACCATGCAGCAACTCAGCCTGAGGAAGACCAGGAAGTCCGCAAAAGCATTCCCCAGCTTAAGCCTAGCGAGGTGAATGATGCTCTCCATCTTTTCTATAAGTAGCAAATCTTTGTCTCTTATTCTGAGATGCCAAATCGCCAGCTCTAAACAATGATTGATGTTCGACTGCCATGGTCATGGCAACTGCCTCGTTACAAAGATATTGCCATGTGCAGTTGACTACTTCAAGGGAATCTCATGGACTGGCCTCCCACATTCTTGTAACCTGCAGCCATCTGCAGCCCCGAGAGCCAAGCGGATTCCAAGACTGTTGTCGTAGGAATAGGTCCAGCGCTGGCCGTCACAGTTCCAATAGCGGCAGCAACTGTATGAACGTCAAGAGGCTGTTCACGACGCCTGACTCTGAACTGCTGAAGCTGACATTCCCCAATTCAGGTTTGCATCGCATCCTTTCAGCTGCGTGGCTCGCAATTCCTAGGGCTTCAGAAGCTGTTCTCCGGAAATGGCTCTTGTTCTTGTAACCTGTTCAAGACGCTGGGCCTACCCCCCGGCAAATCTCCTTATAATGCAAGTCAAAATCAACAGGAGTAGCGGTGCGGATCTCAGTAGCTGCTTAAGATTAGATTCGTGAGGAGGATTGTGGAGCTTAGGCTGTTTTAAACTGAGCCGAATAGAAGGACGATTGCAGAGCTAGAAACTGTTTCAAATAAATCCTGAGGGAGCAGGGTTGTGGATGCCTCAAGCAGCCCACAAGTCCAAAGCATACGTAGAGTCACAAGTCAATGTATAATCGAGGATCAGGGTAGCTGCTGGACTACCTAACCCCTTGCAAACATGATCCTCAAACAAGCGGTTCGACAAGAAATCGTCAGTTTTGGACCTGGCCTGAAGCTTGCTTTCAGCACGCTTTTCGCCTGCTTTTCAAAAACCGGCCACCGAATGTTGCTCAAACCAACACCGCCAAAATGAACTGGGGGGCCGGGGGGGATGAAGGGTTGCCCCGAACTTCGCGCCATTCAGAGCCATTCAGAGCCTCAAGAAAACTGGATTCAACATTATAAGTTATAAGATTGAATATCATTCTACACGAATTGACGCTGGCAAGTCTTCCTGTTTCATCACACATGCGGCCCCTAGTGATCCAGCGCTGTGAGCAACTTGTAGCGAGTGCGATCTACGTCTCCATGCACCTCGTGCATCACACTACGAGACCAATCACAGCCTTAACCAATTCTACCAATTGCTGAGAGCGACATGCATGTTGTGCACTGTCTTGGGCCTCTGGCTGCTAGCCAGTAAGTCGAGGTATCTAGTCGACCTCTCGACCACAACCGGCGCGCTGCTGCCAAACACGTCGCTGGTGCGGGCGGCAGAGCTGGGAAGCATAAGTTCCGGCCATCCCTCCCTCAAGGCCCCCATATGGAATGGATACGAACCGCAACGGGCCAGGGTCATGGGCAGGTTCTGCCAACCAAGACCGATGACCATTCGGTCACGTGTCCCGGCTTTGTTGTGCCGTAGTTGTTCTTTGGCCTGTTTTGTCCTTTGCGCAGGTGGGATCGCAAAATCCTGTTCCAGCTCCCATGCGCATGAGCGTCGTAGCAAAGGCGTAGAGCCCGCAAGGTTGTTTATTTCTGAAGAAGCCGTGGAAGTCCCTACCAGATTTGGCTTGAGTGGCTCTACTTGCCAGTGCAAACTGAACGTCCTAAGCCCAACACTGTAATATCCTGGTAGACTGCCTTATTGAGGCCCCATGACAGCCGGAGGCTTTCCAGGCGGGCGTTCCGCTTTGCCTTCTCGTCTTCGCTGCAATCAGCTTCTCCGACCCTGGCAAGGCTACTCGCAGTTGGGAGTTGGAGATTGAGGATTCTAATTTGGACTCCAGTAACCCAGAAGGCTACCCAGAAGAGCTACTGTAAATGTCTGAGGTTCCACCAGTTAACGCCTTGATGATTGGTACTACGGAGGGCAGTTGCTACATGCCCTTCAAAGCTCATGCTTCAAGTCTGCAGAAAGAGTTCTCCCGAGTGGTTTGGCTAGATGTAGTCGTTCGACCAAAAAAGCAACCTGCATCCAGAATTGCCTACGGCCAAGAAAGCAGGGTGTGAGCGGCGGGGCTGTACGATGTTTGGCAGCAGGTATCACTGTGAGTGCAGATATTGCAGAACAGCTGGTTGAATCGCATGCTGGAAACAATTTCAAGCGAGCAGTTACTGAAAACTTGAAGTTCGAAGGCTAGCGACTAGCACGATTGAGCTCAATACTTAGCTTGGTAGTTCTGAGCATTTGACGCTCAGACTAAACGTCTTTTTTTATTGGACATGGAATTGCCCTTGGCTGCCGCCCTTGGCTGGTAAGGCAGCAGCGAGAGTCAAAGGTTCCTCTGCTGTGGAGGCCAAGAACAAAACTTTACCGTTCTTTTCGTTCGCTGTTTCAATCGGTGTGACATACGTGACCTGCGACCAGGGGAGTTTAGGATGAAGCGTTTCCGATGGTTTCTCTGAAGAAGAAGGGGCCCGCTGTTCCTGATCTGGGCTTGTGCCCATGAGTTCAAGCTTAGAGTCTGGCTTAAAAGCTCTAGACTCCGGTCTTGGATGCTGGCTAGGGTGTTCTTTTCTCTACCATCTCTACCTATATTTTCTTGCATGGCCTACCTCCTGGCTCTGCAGCAGTAGATCAACAGGTGCAAGTTCCGTAAGCTCCGAATGTCGGTTGGAGCTGTTGCAACACTTAGGGTCATAGAACATGCGTGTCAGCAGTAACGCGTATCGTTATCCCTCTAAGCAGAACACTGACGTTGAGAGTCGCGCTCGCACGATCCGTATCACCAACTTCAAATCCATCTTCGCAGCATGACAAGTCCACAAACCCAAGCCCACCTCTTCAACACTGTTTCCTAGCACAAGGATTTCGAGCTTTATTGCCCCAATTCGCATACGTCGAATCTGGCCTGCTTTATGGCCATGGGCTCCATTGGCCGCAGCGCAGTTGGACGTGCCGTGCACGCAAGCGCAGCCTCAATCTTCAGTTGGGGAGGGATTTGTAATGTAAGTTCGTCTGAGGATGCTACTGTACCAACTCGGCTTTGTGACTTCAAATCTCTACAGAGTTGCATGCCTTGAGCTGAAGAGCCGAAAGAGCTCTTTGCAGTGAAATGGCTGGGGCTCCACTGTCAGCTGCGCACCTCCGTGATAGGGTCTCCTTCAAGCTAGTTTACGCTACTGGTACCCAACATGTGGCAAAACCCCGTAAAGCCTAGTAGAAACCTGCTAAGGCCATGCTGTTCCCATGGTGCTGCAAGCCTTGGACTTCGGACAAGGCTCGCACAATACCTGGAAGGTAGTGCAGACATCGGACCAGCTATCGATCGCCCATTATACACTGCTACCAGGATTGAAATTGGAGCACAACTCAGTTCAGTTCGCGCAGCGACGATGCTTGGAGGGCCCATTCTCAGAGCCGGCATTGTATGCCCGAAGCTTAAATCATCATTCATCCGAGTCTTCGATGCTAGCAATTGTCACTGCAAACAATCTGACCACATGGATAAAGGGATGTTTTATTGATCCGCCCAAACCCGACCTGCAAAGACCCATCTCACATACTACCGTGCTGAGTGGATGCGGGATGCATGGGGTGCCCTTTGCGAGGCACATGCTGCAATGAAGCCAAAGACCTCAATATAAGTTTCCATTGGGTCCATCAGGCGATACATGCCGTGATCCCCTGACACTCTAGTGTACTTGGGCCGCGAAAAGCTCCAATCGGAATGTTGTAGCAGCTATATGGGACGAAGTTGACCCCGGATCATCCCTCACATCTGGCTGAATAGCCTTGAAATACTGTGGCAAGGCTCAGGGCGAGCAGCACTCGACGGAGTGGCATCCTCACGCGCAGTGATTTTTGGGGGATGGAACAGGTTAGACGCCCAAGCAGCTGTGCCCGACCTTTTCCTGAGCAGTAAAGGCAGAGGGGCAATTGGCAGCACAGAACATCTCAGAAAAGGATGCCAGGCGGTTGTCTCTTTAGTTACTATTATCAATTCCTCACCTGAGCAGCGATAGACCAAGTCAAGCAGCAAACTCATTCTCTAGCTTCCCCTGAACCTAGTCCGCGCCGTAGCCCCTGTCACGTATCAATCCACCTGAAGCACATTCACAGGACTCTTGAAGCCTGCGTATGCATGAGCTTCCGTCTCCCAGTTCTTGCAACGTGCAAATTCAAAGTCCACCTGTACATATTTGGGGCCTGTAAGATTGAGGATCAACAAGGGATGCTGCAGGCTCCTTTTGCGATTGTGGCAAACAGGGAGTTTGCGATTGGCTTGCTTCGGTAATGGAGAGTAGGCTAGCGGTTGGTCGGTTGTCGATCGTTTTCCAGGCGTCCCTGGTCAGTTGGTTGGCTCGTCGGTCGGCCTTTTCTTCCCTCGGTCTGGCTGCATTGTTCGGCTTCTTCCCTGTGGGTCTGTCGGTCGGTGCGCGTTCGGTCGGTTCATCTTCGTCCATGGTGTGAAGAAGGGGGAGGCTGCACGCCATCCGCCCACCAAGCATAATGCTGCCTAGCGAATCCAGGCAAAAGCTTAGCAAGAAGATGCACATTCAGATTCTCATCTTTTTCCATGTTTTGCAAGATCTTGGATCTACCCTCCACCCCCTCCCCCACTATTTTGCAAGCAAATGCGAACGCCTAGCAAGCGCCATCAAACCTTTGCAAGAAGCTACATGCATCTTTGTCTATGTTCAGCGGTTGGGTGGGCTTCACCTCCTTCCCCCGGAGGGGGGGGCGGGGGCTGTCCTCCGCCAAACCCTCGCATACTCTCACCTGTCTTTAAGAAGCAAACACGGATCCCTAGCAAAGTCGATCAACAACTTGGCAAGATGCAACATGTTCCCATCGTCCATATTTGCAAATGTTTGAAGCAGACATACCACTGTAGCAGAAGATGCATGTTCCCATTCTGGTCCATTCTTTGCAAACACATTGGGGTGCACCCCCGCCCCATCCCCCCTGCTTTATGCAATCACCGCATGTTCTCAGCTTCGCCCATGTCTTGTGTTTTGCAAACGCACACGGGGGTCCCGGCGCATCCCCCACCCCCGGCTAGTTTGAAGAGAAGGACGGGGCTAGGCAAGTCTTTTCAATAGCTTAGCCAAAAACTACATGTTGTGGAAATCGTGCTCTCTCTCTCTCTCTCTCTCCTCGAGGTTGCTGAAGAGCAGTAAAATCATGCTCTTGCATAGAACGTTCTCGAACGTTTACACAACTCGCATATTCAATTTTTCCAAATTGAACACTTGGCGGGCAATACTTACAGCCGGACCCAGAAGAAATGACGCTGGCGGATAGTCAGGGCGTTTTTGCTTTTTCTTGGGTCTGGCTGTCTTGTTTGGCCATGCCTTGTCAAGGGCCTTACAACCAGACTTCTGACCCAAGGCTTGCAGTCTGACCTAGGACAACAGCTCTTCCCCCTATGCACAGGATAGCATATAGTCTTGGAGTTGAAAGACGCGGAATTGCTTTTCTAGCAAATTGCTCTGGACATGTATGGCATGGCTGCAGGGCAGCTGGGGAAGTCTTTACATGTTGTAGTTCATCCGTCGGACCTCGAAAAATGACTGCAGCTTAGCACATCCGCTCATGACGCAAGCATTACAAGGCATGGATCTGCAGCAGATTCCGCGCCGTCACCTAGGTTTGTGCGCGCTATGCCGCTGAGTTCGTCAGCAAACACTAACTTCCAGGCCATCGGCTGCCTCAACTGGACTGGCCCACACTATCCAAGGGTTAGCATGACCGCCTGCTGATTGCAGTTAAACTGGACCTGGGAGCTTGTCTCAAGCCTGTGCATTGTTGTTCTCATGTGCCTTTGATGCCATTGCTCGGGTGTCTCAGGTGTGGCGAGGGGGTGGGGTTCACATATCCATCGAAATTGTGCGCTTGAGTCCGAGGATGTCCTTAATGGCTCCTTTGAGGCACAAGCTGCTTGCTTTTCATTCTATCGTTCTTCCCAACCTCGACATGCAGTCTTGCAAAGAAACCAGGCCTTTTGCCCCGATGCCAAGTGCAGTGAAACATGTAGGCAAAATTAAGCATCATTGCTCTGCAATCGCTACCTCTTCATGTGCAATTTCACATTCAGCGATTGCCTTGAAGTGGTGAATCCACGAGCTCATGTGCCAGATGCTGTGATTTTCTGTCGCGCTTCATTTGTCCACCTTGGAGGCCTTCACCCTCACCGAGGTGCCCGAGGAGGAGGAAGAAGGCACGCAGGCGCGAATCTCATTGCGCATCATTGCCAAGGAGGGCACTGGGTTCGACATCAGCACATCAGACTGAGTGAGGAAATTGGGCTCGTGTCGGTGTTTTTCAGTTGTTGCAGGACTGAGCACGTTGAGGATCCGTCAGACAAGAAACAGAACAGCATCGAACCAGCCAGATGTGATTTTGCAGAAAACAGCGCAATGGAAAACTGCACCGGGTACGCCCTGCGGTCGCAATCAACGTGCTGCTGGATACTTCGGCATCCTTGAGCTCGGAGCCTCACGCGCCGACTCCAAAACCATCGAAAACCAAGCGCATTGACTCTTAGAGTGTCAAGCACGACGATTGCCAGGCTGCCCCAGCACCAAAGCCACCCGAGGTGCCTCCGGTGAGGTCCTGGGCTTAGTGGCCATCAAATCAAAAAAAGCTGACTAGTACTTCTTCCCCGGTTCCTGCTGATACCGCTTCTCCTGCTAACACTGATATTGCTGTTGCTATGGCTCCTAGAACTGCCGCTGCTACCGCCGTGCTGCTGCCATTATTACTGCAACTGTTTCTTATTACTCGTACATATTTACTATTACTCTTTCATTACTACCGCCGCCACCACCACCACCACCACCACCACCACCACCACCACCACCACGACCACCACGACCACCACAACCACCACGACGACCACGACGACGACGACTGCAAATGCTACTGTTATTGCTACTGCTGCTGCCACAACTGCTGCTGGTGCTGCTGCTGCTACTGCTAGTGCTACTCCTACTACTACTACGCACGCGTCGGATATCTGACGGTGAGGATTTTGAGTACATTTCAGTGGTTTACAACATTCAGAAATGCAGAAAATGCTGTCCCTGCCAGTGAATTTGGGTTTTCGGTTTTTAAGCTATGTTTGGGTTTTATCAGCAGTTGGTAGGCGCAAAATACGTAGTTTGGAGTCCTTGCATTTCAGGGTCCTTGTGAATGAACGTAAAAGCTTTTTGGGGCATATCTTCCAGAAAAGGTGTAACTAAATGGTATGTGTTTATTTCTTATGCTTATCCGTATGCTACAAAAATGGATGCAGTGGTGACACGGATGTTAACATTTTGCGTATCCGTATGCTACAAAAATGGAAGCAGTGGTTACACGGATGTTAACATTTTGCGTATCCGACTGCAAGAACACACAAGA
>CAJNIZ010045463.1:33584-44620 GCA_905231905.1 Symbiodinium pilosum
AAGTAAAAGGTAGTGCCTAGGGGGGGGGGGCGGCTAGTAGTAGTAGTGGTAGTAGTAGTAGTAGTAGTAGCAGCAGTAATATTAGTACTAGTAGTAGCAGTTACTCCTACTACTACTACTACTACTATTACTACTACTTCTACTACTTCTACTACTACTACTACTACTGCTGCTAGTACTACTGCTAGTACTACTATTACTACTACTAGCACCTACTACTACTATTACTACTACTACTACTACTCCTCCTCCTGCTGCTGCTGCTGCTACTACTACTACTACTACTACTATTTGTATTACTATTAGTGCTACTGCTACTGCTACTGCTACTACACTTGATTGATATGACTTCAGCATCACTGACAGCGATATCCTCTTTTACGGTTCCGCTGCAAGGCTTGAGCGCAGAGAGTCGTAAAGATGGAGCGGGGATGGGAGAGGGAGGTCGGAGGCCACAGGATGTAGGCGTGGTTAATCAGAAAGATCTTTGCATCAATTGTCACGACAAGCATGCCCGCAACAAACGAGGGTGGTGAAACAACTGCTACCGGGCCGCCAGCACCTAGCACAGCACCTAGAGCACCAGCACCAGCAGCAACTGCAACCGCAGCAACTTGCACCCGCGCCCGAATCCGCCATCATGCGCACCCGCAACCGCAATAACAGCAGCAACAACAGCCACAACGGCAACAACAGCTACAACAGCAACAACTCTGCCATCACCCGTCCCGCACAGACTCTCGCAAATGCCCCTGACGACGCATTTATTGTCAGGAATGTAATGTAAAGCCTGATATGAGCCTTAGCCATCTTCGGATCCCGCGTGCCAGTCGAACCTGCGAATGCTTCTGTCCGGCATCAGCATCTCCGCAGCTTCAAACATCTTCAAACAAGAGCCCTTTTGCTCCGCATTCGGAAAGAAGTTCGTCGGTAAGTGCTGAGAACAGACTGGCACAAAGCAACAGGTCCAATTATGCTAGGGACAGGCTTTGATGTTGGCTTCGGCCTGTAGAGTTTGGATCGTTTCGAAGGGCTCGCAAGCTCACCCGTAAAACCGTGCTTTGGATCCAGCTTGCTGCAATCATCGCTCCCTGCGCTGGAACTCTCCGAACACACCTTCTCAGCTCAGGACGGGCCTTGGACTCAACAGCCAATCTGCCGAAAAGGCCTTCCAGAGAAGCATTCACCAACCGAGCTTTTGAGTGGTCCGCATGTGCCAAGAAACATGTTTTGTGTAGTTGCCAGCCTCCAGGACCAAAGACACTTTCTTTTCAGGAGACCATCAAAGGCTGTGGCTAGAGGACCAAACGCTAGTGAGCAAGTCCATCCGGGATTTGTGCCTCTTATGTGTTACGCTTTGTGCTGCAGGTTTGGACGCATGTAGCCCCAGTGGAGCAAGCCTGCGATCAACTTGCATTTTGCAGGCTCGCCTTCAGCAGGCCGTCAAGCGTTTTGCAAAGGCCTGCTTGGGTTTGCTTCAGGGTTCTTGCAAGTGCCTCCATCAGAAAGACAATACCTTCAACATTCTTTAAACCTGCGCGCAGGAAGCCCTGGAGGGCATGGCAGTTGCACTCATCGATGAGGACATCGAAGCCAGTTCTCTTTCTGCCATATGTGAGGTAGAAGCTTATGTGCGAGCACACACCATGCAAGCATCCAAACAAGGCCAGACAGGCTAGACGCACTGCCGAGCGATTGAAGTTGCGTGCACCGCGCATGTTTGTCGTGACAGGGATGTTGGGCATCTCAGACCGCTCGAGAAGAGAGTGTGCATGTCGAAGGAAGATCGGGGCATATTGGGGCGTCGCCATGAGGGAACGAATTTGTGATTAAATCTTCAGCCTTGCATGGGGCAGCTCCGAACTGCGGCAAGCTCTTTGTTTTATCGGGCGCAAACGCAGAAGTTCCATTTGCGGCGGATCATTTGGTTTGGTGCTCTGTGGCCGTAGCATCCATCGGCAGAAGTTCTTGTGTGTCAAGCTGCACGCTCCCGAAAGATCCGTGCAACGTCCAAAGTCTCAGAGTGAAAGCCCATAAGCTCTGTGGCTTATGGCAAACAGACTAAATACGTGTGAGTATACACAGGACACGTACTTAGTGAGCAAACCTATACAAGCAAGGGAGTTGCAGAAAACTGTACGCTAGAAACATCCCTCACCCAACCAAAGAAGAGAAGACATCTAGACGGTCAACTCAAGCAAACCTAAGACTTTACAGCAAACATGCAGCGGTTGGATTTCCAGGTAGCTGAAGAGTCCGACTGGAAGGTTACCAACTCGAGTGAAAAGCAAATTAAGCCTACGGGCAGCCACTACTGTACAAGCCTTCAGAAGCGCTCGAGGCAGGAACTCAGGACTCCACATCTGCAGCCAACAGCAGCGGTTGCCGTAGACGGCGAAGTCAAGCCCCAGGCGCCACAGCTGCAGCCAACAGCAGCGGTTGCCGTAGACGACGAAGTCAAGCCCCAGGAGGTGAGCAGCAGCACAACAAGGAAAGTACTCCTTTGCACTGAGAACGCCAACTGCAAGGGGGTTTGCACCCAACCACACAAGGATGAGCGCTAAGCACACACTTGAAAGCATCTACCAGAGTGGTAGGCAGCCAGCAACAGAAGCACTAAGCAGAAGTTCAGGAAGCTTGCCAAGGTAACCAGCACGGAGTGCACGGCACAGCAGGTGGCCAGGTGGCCTCACACGGGTCCTACAAAGGGACTAGCCAATGCCAAAACCCTAAGGGGAAGGTAGGCAGGCAACCTTAGGGTTAGGGACTAAGGCAAAGGCACCAAGGGGGAAGGGACAGCAGGTAGCTGCATTGGCAGAAGTTCGCACCATGGCACATGATCTCTATAATCATCTATAGGAGCGGCTTGTCTAGACATGCCAACACACCAATTGCTTTGGATGCGTGTCGCGGACGTGTCACTGTTCGAAGGTTTTGCCCACCTGAAGTAAACCGGAGGACACGGGCAGCGTCTCCTCATCCACGCTCGTGATGGACAGGCCCAGGGAACCAGGTATCTAGCGGATGTCGATGTTTGTCTGGATCCGCTCATGAAGCCAAGGTGAGTCTGCATATCACCGGTAGCACCAGTTTTGCCTGTTGCAGTCCTAGTTGCAGAGGGACAGGCATTCGCCATCTTCAAACTTCGGAAGTGCCACCTCAGATCCTTAATGACCTGGGGAGGTGCCTTCGCAACCTCAATATTCACGATGCGGAGCAGGGCTCCAGGCAATATCGCATGCAGGACAGACATCAGAAATCCCACCACTCCTCTGATGCAACAAACTTTTGTGATGAGCCGTGCTTTGAGTCTTGGTGCGGTTTTACCCAGAAAAGGGTGCATTTCATCACCCCAGGGCTTGAGATGGCTTGAGATGCCTACGGGATTTTATAGAAATGCCTACAGAGGCTTTGCCAAGGAAGGTGCGGAGCCCAGGCTTTGTCCGGCCTGGGCTCTGCCGCAAGGGTCTAAGAATTTCTTCAATGAGCCCAACGCGTCCCCAGACCTTCCAAACTCTTCCATGGGGTCGATGCAAAGTTGCGAAATGGGTCATTTTGACTTTTTGGAGGCTGGAAAAGCTCCAAGTGACCCGCTTTGCAACTTTTCTGGCTCTTCTCCCACCTACGGGTCTCCGGAGGTTTCAAAACTCTGCCATGAGATCCGTTCCGTACAAGCTGGTCATTTCGAGGTTTTCGGGGTGTGACAACGCAGGCCTGCACGGGGGACGCATCAGCAGCTTGCATGGCCCTGTGCCTTCAGGGCTTACATCCATAAAGTGTCTATTTTCAAGCTTAGGCTTGTAATTACGCTTGTTCGGATTTTTTCAGACCCTACACCGTCCCCCAAAGTCATACACTGTGATACACGGTGAGCATTTGTGAGCCCTTGACCTCATCCACCCACTCCACAGGACATGACGGCCATCTTCAGGGACACGGAGTTTGAGCAGGTTGCGTGCGTCTCAGCCGGCTCAGCCTTGGATGCCTCGGGTTCATCACCAGTGTGAAGGGGCGCTGCTTGGAACAGGTTTGCTAGTTTGCCTTACTTTTAGGATTCCTCCTTTGAGTCATCTTGCAGATTGACCGGCAGCCGTCATTGACTTTGCAGATCCTAGCTGGCATGTGCGATCGTGTTGGGCTTTACTTCCTAATACTTTTCAGAATCTCGACCTAAATATACGCCACAAGTCGTGAACCCAAGACAGCATTCCCGATCGTCTTGTAATCAATGAAGACCATCCTTGTCACCAGAGGTTCCGAGCTTGGCGCACCTGGCACCGCGCTGCCTGGCAGTAGCACCATGGCAAGAGGGCAACGGATTGAGTGCCTGATAATCTGCTTTCAGTTTTGCTGAGGGCACGCTGCCAGCCCAAAACTGCTGCCCGCTTACTACTTACACCGTAGTGACACATAAGCAGATAGGACTCCTTGTCTGACGGTAATCCTGCCCGCCTCCTGACCGGCTGGACACGCTCAACCTTGAACACAAGAGCCCCAACCATGTTGCTCATACCCGACTTTTCCTTTCTTATGCTATTTTTTCGCCGAAAGTTGATTCGTTCCATGCTCGAATGATTGTTCTATGACTGTGACATGACTGAGTAGCGGCACACAGGAGGACAGGATTAGACCCTGTCTAGTCTCTGTCTGCAAACCTGATGCAAAATTAGTGTTGCTGACTAAGCGGGAAAGGCTTTTTGCGATGGTGCTCTGTCAATGGGTTTGCCAAGGAGTGCCCCAGGCCTCAGCTCGTTTACCAGTTCCTATAATTGAACATATACTCTTAGCCACCCAGTGCGACACACAGGCGGCCAAGAAGGCCGCCAACGCACTTCCCCAAACCGCCCTCGCTGTGATAAAATCGATTGTGGGTTGCGGGTGGCAAGTCAGTGTCTGATCGGACCTGGAAAACTTGGGACATGGCAGGACACATTTGAAGGTCAGATCTGTTGGAAATCAAACCTGACCAAAACTCGCCTGAAAAAAGGAAAAATGTCTCAGTTGCTTCAACGTTTGGTCGGTTACTGGCTTGAACACGGTCTGACATATTGTGAAAAGCAGCTGGAACCATTTCTTGTTGTAGGGCCCCTTGAGGTCCGCTCTTGCACGATTCCTTTAAGATCGCAACCTGCCAGTCTGCTGCCCAATGGCAATCCGCTTTCACGGCATATCGCTGCCAGAGGTACGCATGTGAGAACGCATCAAATCTCAGAATGCAACAGCTCTGTCAATGCAGCGCGGGGCGCAGCTTGGATTGAAGCGCATTGCTTCGCAATGGAGTTCCGCGAAGAATCACACACGCCGGAATTGTAGTGGCCAACCGTTTGGGAATTTCGACAAAAGCCTAAAAGCGGACTGCTGTGCAACCAAAGGCACGAGGGCAGATCATGGAATGCAACAGAGAATTCAACAGATTTGGGAATGCAGCAGGTGCCGGAATGCAAGAGGATTTTGGGATGGTGATCGGAAAGTCTTGGTGATGGCTTTAAGATGCGCAGCTGTCAGGTGTATCTGACATGCGCAACCTGACAGGGCTCCCTACTGGCCCCTGTGGTTTGGACGTGGATGAGATGGTTGACGCCACCGCTGGTTGCATGTCGGGCGCAGAATTTGTGGGCCGGCCTAGGGGGCCCTGAGCCGTTTCATCCTGGCCTGGCTGCGTGGTTCCCTGAAGCAGCCGCAAAATCTGTGGTCATCCATCAACACCCTAGTGGTTACTCCCTTCCCCATATACGCATATACGTACTGCTCCAAACTTAGAATCCAACTGGAGATTCAATGCATTGAAGTGCTACTTGTAGCTGAGCAAAAGCCATCCCTAAATAAATTGCATAAGTTACTTAAAAAGCCACCTTGATCCTTGATCTCCAATTATTCCTGATGTACGCAAAGAGATAAAACGTGGGATGTGTATTCCGGAAATTTGCCCAGCTTGAGCATGAGCAAGCAAGGACTTCAGCAAACAGACTGACTTTCGGCTGTGTTTCCAGTTCGAGGCGTGTTTGTATGTTGCAAGCAAAGTGCAAAGGTGCTATCGCAGCTGAATGTAATTTAACATCCCTACAGGGACCTTATCAGCACAGAGTAGCGACATCTCTGCATCGCTCTGCTCTTTCCATAATTTTGGTGGCGTGGCCTGATGTGTGCGTGATCGGGTCCGTGTGTTTCACAGCTTTTTTGGAGTGCTGGCGTTGTGTCCAAAGGATAGTATAACACAGCGACATCCTGGCAAACTCTACTGCATGCAACCGTATAACCTTCAGGCCAGGGATCCTTGGTTCATGAAGACGTCAGGCCGACGTTTTTTCAGAGAGGGCCGCGTAGATGCGACAGAGGTTGACCAATGTGAATTGGGAGGGGAAGATACGAGACTGGCTCCTGGAAATGCCCACTGGCCTTGTTGCCCCAGCATTTTGTCTGTCTGTGTTTGAGCACCCAAGCAGGATGCCGAGCAGCGAGACAACTTCTACAGCTGTCTCAAGCACCTTGCCTGCAAGGATCTGCAAGGTGTGTTCGGCAGTTTGAGCAGCAAAGATGAGCCCTCAACTGGCAGATCTTGTCACGTGAGCTTCAGCTGCATGTCCAGTCAACCCCAGAAGGCTGTGAGTGCCGCGCCAACTCAAATCCCAGCCAGGCTCTACATCCTCCATACCTAGGTAGCCCAGTGCAAACTTTGCTCCACCTTGGCGCATATCCGGGTGCACTTGTGCAATTTAGCAGAGTGAGAGTACAGGCTTGACCTGCAGAAGTGGCGCAGCCTGAGCTGCTAATTATGTTGAGCCTTATGAGGTTAAATGTAGCAACGGGAGCCATATCTTCTAGTAATTTCTTTTATGATTATGATATGATTATTTTATGATTCGGGATTTTCCTGGTTTATGTGTCTTGTATGATTATTGTATGGTTTTGGCTGGTGATCATTCTGGGCCAAAAAGAGGCCCTGACAGCTGGTTACCGTGATTACATTGTTGTGGCCGCTTGTTGCATAAAAGAGGGTCCGGGTATGTCCCACCCCCGAGACCACCCCCAGACACCTAAAAAGTCATGAAAGACAATATTTTCGTAAACAAGTCATAAATTTTTCATAAACACACAGTGTGTTTTTAGGTTTTTAGGGATTTAAACACTTTGTGAAACCCATAAAACTCAGAGCACCGGGCATAGAAAAATCATAAGTTCTGCCCCTGAAACCATTAAAACAAACACACACACACACACAATACTTCCAGGCATAATCGAGACGGTAAAAAAATGTAAAATAATCATAAAACTGACTCTTTGCAAATCATAAAACAATCATAAGATAATCATAGAAGAAATTAAACCTTGATTGCTTGACCTGGTAGGACATCGAAACTCATGAGTTGAGACGCCTCAAGCTAACTCCTCAAGTATCGTGGATGTTCCTCCAAGGGCATTTGCCAATACCATGAAGCTTCTGTGTTTTGCTACATGAATTTGCCTGTTGCAGCAGCGAGAATAAAACTGTGGTGCGCATGTGTGTCGCTTTCTGGGACATCAACAACATTGATTACAGTAGAATTTACAGTAGGTTTTCCTAAAGCCACGAATTCCTCTGCTGGGTTACAAGAGCCCCTAATCCACTGTAAATTCAAAACTCTAGTTGCTCCCATAATGACCCTGAGGATACTGCGGATGTCGTTGGATGCAAGCGGCACACCTGCTCAAGATGAAGCAGACTGACTGCCAGGGGCCGGGATGGCAATAGTTCGGGCCATATCTTTTCTTGTTTAATTTGCTAGGCATTTGACCGTCAATCATACATTGCACATTGCACTGCAGCAATCTCGTTAACGGGTCGAGCGCTGCCAAAGCTCTCAGGATTGAATATCTTGTGAGGCTCGACAGATGTAGTACCCTGCCCCCCCCCCCACCGTTTCCACTCCGTGCTAGACCTTTGTATGATAGCGACGAAGACATACAGGCAAAGTCCTCAAGATTCTTCATCGCTGCCACGGCCGGTCAGGTTTCCAGGTCCATGCGTTCACATGGCCCACCCCTGTGGCACATGCTAATCATCTGCAGTTTCACCCCAAGATTCTTGTTGGCCCTCATGCTCGAGCTACAGCTGTATTTGGATTCTCTTCCTGGGTAGATGGGTTGTGGGCTGGGCGTTTGGCAAACGTCCCGCAAAGCGGAGCCGGTGCCGTTCACGGTTTGGATGCGTCAATGCGCAAAAATCCTGATGCTTGGCTTCTCAGCAAGGCAGTTCGGGACCGGTAGAAGTCTGCCAGGTTTCATGTAGTTCGGAAAACAACAGCCACGGGACTTCTAGGGATTGCAGAACGTCCAAGGACTGCTGCCGGCAGCATTGTAAGGATCAAAGCTCATTTTCTTGCTGAGCGCTTGGCAAATGCGGAAAAAGGTCGTATGCTGCCCTACCAGGCTGCCAAGCTAGGCACACCTCACATGAAGACAATGATTCCACAGTCCAGCCGGGATAGGACAGCACCAAAATCGGAGGAGAACCAGGGGTAGCAGCACTGGCCATAAGAAGTGAGCGCCCTGAGCTGCTCCGAAGAACTCTTCAGATCTGCAACTCTCACCCGTAGATCTATACAGCACATATATACTACACTACACCGCCTGCAGCGCCAATGGACACAGGAGTTCCGCATGGTCTCATTTTTCTGGCATATACCTAGATACAAGCCCTGCTACAGCTCAAAACTTGAAACACCGTTTAAAAAGGCTCCACACAGTTCCGCAGCATAAAGAAATGAACTGGACCGGCGTTGGACCCGGTTGCTTGCAGCCAGGAGGTGCTACGAGCCTTGCGGAAGCCTGGCTACGAGGCCATGTGAGAGTAGAACTCGGATAAGTTTGGGTCCACAGAGGGGCTGACCTGAAATTGCAGCGTTACCACTCGCGCTCATTTGATGCAACTTTCCTGGATGTGTGGTGGTGTGCAATCATATCGAAAGCTTTGAGAAGGCGCGTTCAGGGAGGAGGCCCGAGAGCCGCAGCTAACAGCATTCGAATGAGCTGCTCATGTTGGACCGGCTGGATGCAAATCGAATGCTGGATGAGAAGTTGCAGGCTCTAGTTCTCAAAAATGATTAGAGGAGTAGGCAGTTTGTATGATGAGGGTTCCGAGGTGGATGATGAAGGTTGAGGGGAGTCACTCGGGACAGCACACAAGCATTGACTCAGGGAATTCAGTTCGTTCGGGTGATGAAGGTTGGCGAGCCCATCTCACCCAGTGTGAGTGAGTAAATGGTTGTTGCAAAAGGGTTGAGGAAGACGACACATGCAAAAACTGGCAAGTCAAACTAATTGACTACCACGTCTTGCATAACCTCCCCAGCTTCACAACACCAACAATCCTCTCTCCCTTTGGCGTTGGCGTTGACGTTGGGGCTTGGCGCCGAGGTATCCCGCATAGTCTTGCCTCTTGCGATTCTTCAGAGCCTTGAGAGCTTTGACAGTGAGCGACTGCAAACAACAACCCAACCAAGCCTTGCAAGCTGCCCGCCAGACCTGGTGTAAGGATCATAGTGTCAAGCATGGGCAGTTGACCTTATTGTTAGTTTGCACAGATCATTCTAGCCCATCCCCACCACTGTCCAAACTCACTACATGTTCCCAACTTCCGGTTTGCCCGCTCGACTATGAATCCCTGTTTCAAGGGGCAGCAGTGTGCGAACAAATGCCACCAAAAGCCATTGGCTTGCCGGAAAGCCTATAGAGTAATGCCGCCCGGCATGGTGTCAGGCCTGGTGAAATGGAATTGTTACAAAGCTTGGAAGCAAATCTTCGACGAAACTCCAGTGTTCAGTGCGATGTCCGGGTCCTACCTATCGTGAACACTTAGGCTCTTCGCAAGTGGAACCTGGAGTGTCAGGGTTTGCGATGGGTGGTCTCGTGTAAGCTATGCACGCGGGCGTGTTGCGGCTACTAGCGTGCGGATTTGCAACCGTTCCGCCAGCACTGTTTGTTTCAGCCTGCTGCTGCACGAACACACCCAAGTGGATGTTTCTGATTTCAATGTCTTTGCGTGACTCAGTGAGTGGGCAAGCGAGTTCTGCGTGTTTCCGAGAATGGCTTCCTCAACTTGCCTCAAACGGGCAAGCAGTCAACTCCTGTCTGCACAGCCTTGCAACACAGTGTTCCGGCCCGGCCTTGGGCTGAAATCTTGTGCCATCTTGACGACCTGCTCATTTGTTAGAGGCTTGCCGCATATTTAATCCTCGCTTTGTCAAGTCGGCCACATTAACATTGGCACGGCTCAAGAATGCGCCCTCGCCATGCCTCCGTGCAGTGAACAGCAAGCAATGGCTCAGTATCCTGTACCCCCTGGCATGTTTCTGTACCTTGTCGTGCTTGTGGAAAAAAATCAGCGAGGGTGACATTTCCTGGATCCCTGGACTTATGGACGCTACGTGTGTGTTTGAGCTCAACACTGACCTCTTTCGGCTCGTGGCGAGCAATCCTTCCATCTGCCTGGAGTCTGAGCGTTCGTTGCAGCACGGGCCAGAGGCTGAATGTTCTCATGTTTCTTCACCGGCAGCTGACTGGGACTTGGGACACGCAAGAGGTAGAGTAGAAACAAACTTTGAAATCAGGTTGCGGTGATTACGTAATTTCTCGTATAGGGGTCCTTGGGGTGTGTGAGCAACCTTCTTCCGCACATTTCTGCAGGGCTTTGGTTTCACATGCCGGGCATGCGCTACTCTCCAGTTTTTCATACATCTAACGGAAAGGCTTCCCTACAGCCCTGAAAGTCAAATTCATTTCGCTTTGCACACACTGCAGCGCAAAGCATCTTCGCTGAATGGGTGCGTAATAGTCAAGTGAAGCTCGCTTCAACCAGCACGGTTCTAAGCAAATCATACCAGGGTAAGGTGAACAGGGCAGCCACAAGATGATTTCACTCAGTGTCTGCCAATGGTGCAAGCCAACGCGCTCGCAGTTCTTTCATGGATGGTCCATGCCCGCTTCCACTTCGCCGGCTCTCATGTGGGGGCCGTCCTAAAACCCTTGTTTACATTTTATATAAAGCCGGAACATGTGAG
>CAJNIZ010045464.1:27301-39246 GCA_905231905.1 Symbiodinium pilosum
GGGGGGGGGGGGGGGGGTGGCCAGGCAGAGGCGTGTCTGCAAGGGGGAGTAGAGGGGGTTTTTAAAGGGATCTGAACGCCCTGAGGCTGGATGCCTCAGCGAATTTCCATTTTCTTTCCGATTTCCTCATTCCACGCTAAGCAGAGATAAGACTGTGGAGGCCAAGTGGAAGTCGTTGGGGTGAAAGAAATCGAAGGCTTGGCAGCGGTGTGGCCACAGCCTGGAGGCATTTAGGGTTTAGGGCTTTGGAGTGTTCACGGCTTAGGGTGTTCCGGGTTTTAGCGTTTAGGGTTTCGGTTTTCGAGTTTAGAGCTAAGGGTTTATAGTCCCCCTCAAGTAGATAGAACATGGCTTCGAGCATATTACAATAAGATCCCCATATACCCCATATTCTATCTACTTAAGGGGGGACTATAGGGGTTTGAGGTTTTGGGTCTAGCGTTTAGGCTATCACCTTTACGCCACCCTCGCACGGGACCTTTGTTTTGTACCTCTTCTTAGAACCATGTGTATTTCCTTGGGGTTTCTGAGGAGCCGTGTTCTTCCAAAAACACCATATGAGCTGTAGTCAGACTCCTTAAAGGGGGGTTATATAGTGGATTATATAGGGGACTACTGTAGCGGTTATTAGTGGGGATACTAGGAGTTTAGACAGTAGCTCATATGGGATAAACTATAAAGAACGAGGCTTCTTTTTCGCACGTATTTCCTTTTCGGTACTCACCAGTTTGAGAAGCTTTCTGGCCTGCTGTGATCCTTACAATCCCCCGAGGAACCAATGCAATCAATGTCTAGACCCTTGAAGAGCCAGGGGCACATAGGGTGTCAACGTTCTAGATTTGTGGAGAAGGGTTTAGGACTTAGCACGTAGCGTAGTCATTGTGCTCACGAGCCTTGGCATCATGGGTATAGTCATGCTTACGAAGTTTTTCAATAACACCGTCCCTTGAGCAAGCCTTGAGCATGGACCACAAGGATAGTTGGGGGCTTCACATTAGCAGGGGATCTAGTCCGCAGGTTCTTTTTGGGTGTACGAGCTCTGCCTTGTTTTTGGAGATATTCGGCGGTCAAGTTTTCCGTGTGCTCCGCAAAATCTCTGATCCCGAGTGCCGCATTTTGACCCACACTTGGATGCCTGGGGCATTTCGAATCCTTTATGCCCCTGATGAGCCCGATAGCCCCTCGCACTAGTCTGCACGCTTGCTCGTCCTGAGCATCAACCCGAGAAGCCCTCACTAGGAGGGACATACATGAAGTTATGAACTTATAGCCTCTACCTATAAGCCACATAAACCCCCAGTTATACCCAATACTATTAACCCACTCACTAGGTTCTCTGACCGTCCCACTAAGTGTGAGGTGCAAGACGCCACCTCTTCGATCTCTCTTTCCAGGCTGATTCGCTCTGAATGCTAGGGTTTAAGGTGAAGGGCAAAGTGTTTAAGGCTGAATGTTTAGGGCCGCGTTGGAAGTAAAGTTGGATTCCAGGCCCCATGCCCTAAGTCTTGGGGCAGTTTGGCATGTTTCGACAACTTCATCAAAGTGACTAGCAGCAAAGACAGTCATAGTCTCGGCGCCCTGTTATATGAAAGCTACCTAGGGTTATGTAGGGATTGTACAAAAAAACAATGCAAAATGGAAAAGAACATGGAAACTACCGTTCAGGGGCCGAAGGCCCACTTTAGTGGGCCTTGCGAGAATTTCTCTCCAGAAACATTGGTATTGCTGTTTACTTGGATCAGGCTGCAGCGGATAGGGTCTAGGGTCCAGGGTTTACGTTTCCCTAAGCCCTAAATCCGTAGCCCTAGACCCTAAATTGTAGTTTCCATTTTCTTTACCATTATGCGTATATAATGCCTACATAACCCGTATATACCTCCTCGATAATCCCTAGAGTAACCCCTATAACTCCTGGATAAAACCCGAAACCTTATAGCCCTATATAGACCTATATACTGCAAAGAGGCGGCCACCAGGCCCTGGCATGGCAGAGCAAATCACAAGCGCTGCAGCGCAAGCTCGATGCCGCAAAGGATTCCGGAAACCGTAAACCTTAAATCCTTAAACCCCTCAGCCCTAAACCCTAGATACTAGACCTTTAACCCCTCAATCCCTTAACCACTAACCTCTTAACTCCCTAAACCCTAAACCCTAACTCCTAAACTAAACCCTAGACCCCTAAACCCTTAAACCCTAAAGCCCTACACCCCCGAAACCTAAACGCAGAGGCCCGGAGGCAGCAGGTCTTGAGACAGCAGCAGGAAATGACTTGGTGGATGCATCAGTTCATGTCGGAGGAGCTCATAGCCCGCGTAAGCCGACCCGAGCTATCCCTAGTGATAACTTGCTCACTAAGGACCGCTGACCCTCTAAGCCGGTTTTAGGGTTTAGGTTTCAGTTACTCTGCTCGGTTGGGCACGGGGGAAGGGGACATAGGGGGTATTGCAGGGATTGTTACGGAGGGTTGTACACATATACTCCTGCACATCCAACAAGCCTTAGGCTTGCCATTTTGCAAACTCAAGATTCCGAAGTCTAAGCATTATGAGCACGTCTCACTATGCACCCTGAACTCTAAAAGCCTCTGATTCCATGATATTGGAGTGTCTCAATATCAACCTCATACAAGTCTTAATCAGGACACACATAGCTAATCCCTCATAATCCCAGCATGTGCTCCGGGTCCCCATGGTATGCCTAACTTGAGAAACCCACCAGAGATTTGGCGAACATACTATCCGTTTTTCATGTAAAGATTCCATCTGCTGAAGGAGGACCCTATTAGGATCCGCCTGGGATCTAGTCAGTAAATCAGTGGACTGAAAGTAGGTATGCTACGAAACAGCAGTGTTATCTGGAGACTACCAGTCTGAACTTGAATCCTTCCTTGCTTAGGCCCCTTCAATATGCCACAGAACCCCTAGTTTTAATTTATCTGCAGAGTCTCTAGATCCTAAACCCAAACCCAACATCCAACATCCCCAAGCCCTAAATCCTAGATCCCTAGCCCTATGCAAACCCTCAGTTCTGAACAAAAACCCAAACAACCCAAAATCCCCAAGCCCAGGTCAGTAGCATTTTCAGTGGGAATCTTGTAATCTCCAACATGGAGTAGGACAGCACGTTATAAGAAGTGCTTGTGAGGCTAGGATGGCCTTCTTGTAATGCAACCTACAACTTGCAGGCCTGTGTCCCTTAGGGCAGGTGCGGCACCAGTGGTTGATGTGAGCTTCCTTTGTGCTCATTGTCACATTGGTTGCGTGGGTACATCATTTGGTTGGAATGACTTGAGTGGGCACATCATGTATGTTGTCCAAAAGTAATAAGCAGGTTATGAGCGCCAAGTTTACGTACGCTGCGTTTCTCGCAAGTACAGGCTGGAGGCCTGGGAATACGCTATGAAGTTTTAGCTGCTTGAGAAACTTAGTTGGACCAGTGACGGCACTGGCGTTAAGGGAAGCCGCGACGGCACCACTGTAAAAAAGGCTGGAAGGGAGCTGCGACGGCGCTAGCGTCAGAAGGGGGCCGCGCCCCAGCTTTGGAAGACGAGGTAGCCAAAAGCAGAAGTCGTTCTCGAGGTGTTGAGCAGATAGTCCTTGGTGTGATGTAGTGTACGGGCGCGCTCGGTGTATGGTGATGGCAGAAGCTTTGGCTAACGCCAAGTGGAAGCCAGATCCGTGCTCGGAGTTTGCGTAGCCGGCCCACCACCGGGGACCACCCCAAGGATGGGAACATCTAAATGCCAAGTTCGCCTCAGGAGGTGTGTCTCTGGCCGAAGGACTGCATCTGGAATGTTAAACATCCTATGCGGAAGTGCCAAATCCCAGTGCTGCAAGTGTGCAGGTTGGGGGGAGTGCTTGTGAGGCTAGGATGGCCTTCTTGTAGTGCAACCTACAACTTGCAGGCCTGTGTCCCTTAGGGCAGGTGCGGCACCAGTGGTTGATGTGAGCTTCCTTTGTGCTCATTATCACATTGGTTGCGTGGGTACATCATTTGGTTGGAATGACTTGAGTGGGCACATCATGTATGTTGTCCAAAAGTAATAAGCAAGAAGGATAGAACCGTACTGAACTCAACCACGTAAATCCTAAACCTTCTGCTCCAAGCCCTGCACCCTGAATCCTGAACCCTCTCCCCTACACCCTAATCCCCAAACACTACTCCCAAACCCTGATCCCCAAGCCCACATCCAAAACTCTACTCCCTAAACCCACTCCCCAAACCGTACTCCCCAAGCCCCTAACCTAATCCCTAAATCCAATCCTTCAAACCTCATCCTTCAAACCTAAATCCTAAACCCTCTTCCCTAAACCCTAGTCCTAGCCCTACACCCAACCGTAAGTCCTAAGCCCTCACTCTTTCTTCCCGAAACCCTAGACCCTACTCTCTTATCTAACCCCTCTTCCATACACGCCAGGTGTCCTTCAAGGCGACTTGGCTTGGAGACTTTGGGCTCGTATCCATGGAGGGTGCCTTGGCTCTTCTACTTGGAGGGGGTTCGGGGGAGTTGGGAAGTAGGTAAGGTTGAGGGCTTAGGGCTTAGGGTGCAGGAGGGTGTAGCGCTTAAGCTTAGGAATTGAGGGTGCGGGCGACTGAGCAAGTAGGTCAATCATGGGGATAGCTGGGTTTACTACATGGCTTGTGAGGGTTATGAGTATCTTACCAAGTCATTTTGTCATATTCTTTCTCTCCCCAGTAAAGTTTTCCATAGAAACCCTGCCCTAGGCTCAGACAGCCAGCACAGAAAGAGAGCGGGAGCTGGCAACCTCGCCGCGGCTTGAACAGCAGTGCGTGGCCACTGAGGACGCACTGTCAACTCCATCCTCAACGGTGGCGCTGTGTGTCTTTATTAGCGCTGCCTGCTTGACCTGTCAAGCGAAGGGCCATTTCATGTGAGATGTGGTGGCAACATGCTATGGCCTCAGCGCCATCCGGAGGTCATGAAATGACAACAATAATAGTAATGACAGTAATAAGAATAGTTATAACAGTAACAATCATAACAACAACAGTTGGCTACTCCCTCCGGGGGGATGCCTCTGATTCAACTAGGGGTCATGCATGCGCACTTGTTCATCTTGCATCTGCTTTGTTATTGGTCTTCTAGGGCTCCCTAGCCTTAGGGCACACAAACACCTAGATGGAGTCCATGCGCCCGCTGTTAGGGTTTGCAAGCAATTGATGCGGGTATTGGGGATGTCTAAGAAACGCCAAGCTCTTGTTCGTTTAGAGTAGGTTTTAGGATTTGAGGATTTGGGGATGTCGGATTCAGTCCTGAGCTCTAAGCCTTAAATACCCTAAACGCAAGACCCGAAATTTATGTTGATTAGGATTCAGGGTTTGAGGATTCGTGTCAATGGAGTGTTTGGTCTCGTAGAATCCTAGGGCGCTTGTAGAATGTTTGAGTTGCCGTTTGGGTCTAAGAGAGTTGGGTTTAGGGTTTAGGATTAAGGGTTGAGGTTGCAGAAAATCAGAGATCCAACGCCCCAAGCTAGCGTTGTTCGAGGAAGCTACTTGGCCCTGCTGCTGGGTTTTTTCGTATTAGATGAAGGAGCAGAAGCATAGATTCGGGGTTAAAGGCTTCGTGAGCGTTTATGGAGGCGTGTTTGTCCTTCACTAAGGAATGTAAGGCAATTACAGGAGGGGATTTATCCTGTAGGGACCCTAGATAGGCCTCATATACCCTTTATATAACCCGCAATGGCCCCTATATACCCATATTTACCTAATAGAAGCTCCCCCCATTGGAAACTCCACTCCTGTAGTAAACCCTAAGGTAAGTGCTTCAATCCACAATCATTGTTGCTAGTGTTGTGAGTAGGATTAGTACCGCTGATAGTATTGCTTAAGCCCACAAGCCCCAAACCCTCAACCTCGGCCCCTGAAGCCTGCAACCCCGCAAGACGGCCTGGACCTAAACCCTCAACCCTAAAACCAATCAAACAGCTCCAACCCCAGCTTAACCTGTCCGAGTCTCAAGTTGTTCAAGTAACTAGACTGGGGGGGGTCTAAAAACATGAGACGACTTAGGGACCCTAAGCATGTATGGGGGTGAGATGGAGATTTCGGGTGTACCGTGAGGACCGCAGAAGGATGATCTGGAGACACGTTGACTTTGCTTTTCTTGTGGTGCTTACGATGGACGAAACTCCTGCATGACCCTAAGTACCAGATGAATGGGAATTATGGGATTATAGTATACTAACGTCATGCAGGGGTTCTAGTATCAACTGTTAGTGGTGTTGTAGGAGGGAGCTCGGCAGTAATAACAAATTGTCTCAGAGCAGTTACCTGTCAACAACCTCAAATTGAACCCATGGAATCTACATATGCCTGAAGCTTTATCAGGGACTGCTCCTGTTGAGAAACGATTGTACATGCCATGCATTGCATGGACAAAATCCTGCATATTGATTCTCTTGCTCCCTAAATCCTTGCTCCCGAAATCCTTGCTCCCTAACTCTGAACCCTAAACCCCAAACTCCCAGACCCTAAACCCTAAACCCCTAAACCCTAAACCCTAAGCCCTAAGCCCTAAACCCTAAAACCTAAACCCGCATCCCTAAACCCTAAACGTAATGTGCTGCAAGCAAGGCATGGTTCTCTGCGATGACTTCACCAGCAACCTTGTGAGTGATCCTGAGGCCTAGGAAGATTTTTCTTGCTTTGTAGGGTTTAGGGATTAGGGATTTAGGATTTAGGGTCCAGGGATGCAGGGTTTAGGGATTTAGGGTTTAGGGATTCAGGGTTTAGGGATTAGGGATTTAGGGATTAGGGATTTAGGGTTTAGGGTTTAGGGATTTAGGGTTTAGGGATTCAGGGATCCAGCATTTGAAGTTTAGGGGTGGAGGGGGTTATGTTGGGGTTTCGGTTCAGGGTTTCATGGGTTCCCCTACCACCCTCACTCTATACTTCCCGCAGGTTCCTTTCAATTCAGCTGATTTGAGGTTGCTCAAGGCCAACAGAATGAGGAATCCTGGGGTGTAGTGTAGGGCGCTAAACCCTAAACCTTGGGTACTGCCCCCCCTCAGTAACAGTTGGATAATATTAATATAGTTATATATAGCCCTTAATAGGACCCCTAGTATAGACTGTTACTGGGTAGGGGCAGTACCGAACCTAAACCCCTAAACCCCGAACACTGGAGGGTAGTAAGGGTGGCATCTGAGGGAATCCACGGCTTCAGGCTTCTGGGTTGACTTGGTTGATCAGGTTGCTGTTTAAGGTTTAAGGTTTCGGGTTTTTGAGAGATCCTTAAATAACGGTTATAGGAATTCCTCGACGAATATGGAGGTTTAGGGATCAGAAGAAAGGAGAGTCAAAGGAAGCAACCTCAAGCGCTTAAGCAAACTCACTCCTAAACCCCATACAATGCTTAAACCTAAGCCCGAAACTCCTAAATCCCTAATGCGGTTGGGTTTAGGGCCTGGAATTCTTTTCAAAGAGCCTAGCGGTATCCTCATTTGAGCCATAGTCTAAACCCCTCAAAGGGGGGATTATGCAGGGATTGTATCTTGTCTATTATAGGGTGTTTAAGGGGATACAGGGATCTTACACTATGGCTCATATAGGAGCCCATTCGGGCCCTAAACCCTAAACCCTAAACTCTAAACCTGAAACCCTAAACCCTAAATTCTAAACCCTAAGCCCTAAACCCTAAACTCTAAACCACGGTATCCTCATTTTGTAGCCAAAGAGGCAACCTGTGGGATGATCGTGGACTTTGCCTATGGAGTTGACTCCTGCCTTGAGGGGTCGGCTACCCGGAGAGGGGTTTAGGGTTTGGGTTCTAGGGCTTAACGGATAGGTTTTAGGTTTTAAGGCTTAGGCTTAAGGTTTAAGATTTAGGGTTCGGGGTTCTAAATGTTAGGGTTTAGGGTTAAAGATAGTGGCTTTAGGGGATTGACGGTTTCAGATTTAGGACGCAGGGGTTACCCAGAGTAACCCTGAACATGGAAAAGTTAACGATACTAACGTATCGGATGAAAGGCCTTTTTTCGGCACCTGGGTATTCTAGGTATGGTTCAGGGTTTTCTAGCGTAGGGGTGAGGATATCGGCAGGGTTTAAGGTGTAGGTTTGAAGATGTAGAGTGGAAGGTTCAGGGTTCATGGTTTAGGGTCTAGATTTAGAACGAGTTTCGCGAATGTCTGTTGGGGGCCACAAGCAGCAGCGCACTGTACCCTAAACCCTTGGAGCCTGATTTGCAGTAATTCTTAATAATTACGAGAAGGCTGCAAAGGTGCCGAAGACAGTGCGATTCAATTGCTAGAACATTCCCTGTGGTTTCTACAACTTCTACAGATGCCCGTCCAATTTCCCTAATCACTCCTGTGACTACAAGACGAACCCATATGCTTAAAGAAGCCAGACTTTTTTAAAGCATTTTACACAAGGCCCAATAATGGAAAATCAGCTGGAAAATACAATGGAACATGAAACAGATACTTGGATTATAAATATGTACACCCTAAACCTTGAACTGGGCTATATATTTATGTCTATAGCTTGGGTACTGCCCCCCACTCATCTACAGCTGGATACACCCCAAATATAGCCCCAGATGTTGCCTTTTAATGGGTGGGGGCAGGACCCAATCTATATTTACCCTAAAACCTAAGCCCTAAACCCAAAGCTTTAAACCAAACTTATCTGTATCTATCTGCTGTCTCCAGTGTTCTTTGAGAAGTAACCCTGCTGTGGTCCGCAACCTGGAACCTGCCCTTTTGGGGTTTTAGGCCTAAGGCGCGAAGGGTATGCACATGTATGGGGTTCAGGGTTTAGAGTTGAGGGTATTTATATATCTATATCTGCCTAGTTTCCATGTCATTTTTCATTTTCTTTCCCACTTGATTCGCCCGCAAGGAGCCGAACCCGCTCGCTCAGCGTTCAATTCAAGATGTCCACCTGATTCTCCATCGTTTGGCCCTGTATCCCTAAGTAATAAATATCTCAGTTGCAGCTACAGTGATTCAAGGTAGAGAGCAACAATTCAGGTGCACAATGGAGAGTTGAACCTGAAGGGTCCCAGCTTCTAAGACTTGGGGGAGATCCGAAGAGCTATGAAACCCTACACGCTACATTCTAAACCTTCAGCCCTAAAGGCCCAGAAGAGTTATGCAGAAGAACCTCAGCCTCAAGCAGTCCGGTATCATCAAGGACTGGGTGGCAGATTTGGATTCAATGTCTTGGATTTAGGGATTAAGTTTTTTTTCTCCAACATTTGGGCTATTTTTGTGGGGGCCCCTAAAACAAGGATTATCGTATTTTGTGGTGTTTATTTGGGTCCCTAAGGTTTAGCTCAGGTGTAAACCCTAAGCCCCCTAAACCCTAAAATCCCTAAGCCCTAAACCCTCTAAACCCGAAACCCTAACCTAAGTCGCGTCGTGAGCTGAGACTCCCAGGTTGCCTTGTGAGGCCGTTGTGGGCTTCTGAGGGAGGGTTTAAGGCACTGTTTATGACAATAAATTACAGTAAGGTGGGAGACCAAATGAGCCATAGTCTAAATTCTTTAAAGTGGGGTTATATAGGGGATTGTATAGGGGACTATTATAGGGGTTATTAAGGGGGATACTAGGAGTTTAGACTATAGCTCAAATGGCAAACACAATGGACACTTTTTTTTGATGGGCTGTTGTTCACCGCAACCCCTGCCAAAAAGGAAAGCCGACCGCTTCCGATGAGAATGGCAAATTGCCAATTCAAATATGTTATAGCAAGAACGGGGAAAGCTCTGCTCTGCAGGCATGGAAGAGCATGTTGCCTGCAATTTTTGGAACGAAGAGACATGAGGAAAAAGGCAGAGCCATGAAAACTTTCAAGCTCAAGTCGCAAACCTCCAACTCGGGCACGCCCTTTCTTTCTACCCCTTCGACGCAAAATTGAAGACTGCGACACAGGCGATTATTCCCAGAAAGCCCCAGACCCTAAACAACTCCACCATGAATGGTGTTAGCCTTGGTATTATTATTGTAAATATTTGTATTGTTGCTTTTATATTCATATTAGAAGTACCATTGGCAGTGTTAGTTTTTTTCAGTATTCTTCGTGCTACACGTATCAGCCTTCTCTTCCGGCAGGATGCCGTGGGCGCTAATGCATGGGCTGTGAAACAAGGCACAGCAATCGGCAATGGCTTTAAGGGATGGTTTTGGTGAAAAGGATTCCGGGTTTAGAGTTTTTAATATGTAGGATTCCGGGTTTAGGGTTTTTAATATGTAGGGTTCAGGATTCAGGGTTTAAGGCTTAGGGTTCAGGATTCAGGGTTTAAGGCTTAGGGTTCAGGATTCAGGGTTTAAGGCTTAGGGTTCAGGATTCAGGACTTAAGGTTTAGGGTTGAGGATTTTTGGTTTAAGGTTTAGGGTTGAGGATCCAGGGTTTAAGGTTTAAGGTTGAGGATTTTGGGTTTAAGATTTAGGATCGAGGATTCTGGGTTTAGGGCAATTTGTCCCCCGCGCAGGAACACTGGTACATTAGGGATGTATGCGGACCTCAATAGAAATACTTATGGGTGGTGGCTTAGTAGGGGTTCAGGGCTTCGGATTTGGGGTTTAAGGTTCAGAGATCTGTCTTCCTCCAGTCTACACAAGGAGCCGGTACTGGCGTACAGGTCTTTCCACCACGGTTTCCGCGCAAGCTGGACATAAGTTTGCCGGTCACCCTAAACCTTAAACCCTGAACCTTAGACCGTAAACCGCAAACCCTAGACCCTAGAACCTAAACCCTAGATCCTAAACCCTAAACCCTAGACCCTAGACCCTGAACCCTAACCCTGAAGCTGATCCCTTGGGCATGGGCTTTAGCTGCATGCAGCATGGACCAACTTGAGAAGGGCTTCCTGGAGACGCAAGGGTTTGGCCTCGCTGAGGGGGTTTCGGGTTTAGGGTGTAGGGTTTAGGGTTTAGGTTTTAGGGTTTAGGGTTCCAGCATTGTCCCGATTTTTGCTTACGGGGTTACATAGGGTTATCTTGGGTTATCTATTAGGTGGACCCCCCACCCTGTAATAGTGGCTAAAAGGGAAAATCAGGATTATATTAGGGTCCGAATATTTTCCTATTCTACCGTTATATATATATATACATATACATATGTATGGATGTATAGGGGTTACATAGGGGTTACATAGGGGTTATATAGGACTGTATAGGATTTTAGGTATGATGGGAAAGAAAATGGAAACTCCAATTCAAAGTAGGCTGCCTTGGTCTGGCCACAAAAGCACCCGGCACTTGCTTTGCAATTCGGTGCGTCAACTTTTGGGCGTCTTGGGGGTATCGTGTGCAGCGGTTAAGGGTTTAGGGGTTTACGGTTTAAGGGTTTAAGGGTTTTAGGATTGTAGGGTGTTAGGATTTTAGGGCTTTAGGACTTTAGGGTTCAGGGTTTAGGGTAACCCTAAACCCTTGTTTGGAGTTCAGGCTTAGGAACTCTAAGCTTGGGGGAGCTCTTGGTCCGCAGTGACAGTTCGCTAAGGCTTGACTGTGGAAGCCTTTGGAGGATCCCCCAACCTGTCATAGTGGTATAATGTAGACCCCCTGTTTCATAACCCCCCTACCCTCAGTAAGGGGTTATAATAGTGA
Source organism: Symbiodinium pilosum (assembly GCA_905231905.1). NCBI lineage: Eukaryota > Dinophyceae > Suessiales > Symbiodiniaceae > Symbiodinium > Symbiodinium pilosum. Next base: position 38,876 of record CAJNIZ010045464.1, read on the forward strand.
TCCTAATATTAAGGCCCTTAAAAGGAGGGGGTTCATTAATCAGGGGTCTACGTGAATAGGAATATAAGAGGACCACAATATAGTCCTTATTATCCCTTACAGTCAAAATTACTGGGTGGGGGGGTCCACCTAATGGAAGCCTGAATAATCACCAAGACTATCCCCTTATAAGCCGTACATAGCTATAGTGTAATGTACTTCCAGACTCTACTCCAATCAGGGTTTTAGGGTTCGGGGTTCAACACTTGGGTGTTTCGGACTTTACGGTGGTTGGGTGCCTTAGAGGGCTTTGTCGCTTCCCACGCATCACAACGCCCGTGCCCGCACCCCTCAACATAATTTCGGAATATGGAGTTTAGGGTTTAGGGGTA